>JASDQU010683948.1:20816-35298 GCA_032191745.1 Picea mariana | reverse complement strand
ACTTACAACCCTATATATAATGTTCCCCATGGGGACCACCTTGACCCATAAGTCACTTACATAAGTCGATCGTAAGTAACTTTACATGTATTCAAAGGTCCTTGAGGCAATTGTTACAACTTTGAGGCGATGATTAATACTTGAGGCACACTCTGCCTTGTTATAGCCAGTCATCGATCGCATTCAATACTTAGAAGGGTGTTTTATCCAGTCACCAACTTCACATTGTTGGGTGGTACTAAATAATATTATAGTGCGAATGTGATCCAAACTTGGTAGTGCACTGAAGAGTCTAATGGAATATACATAGTGCAATATGGATATGGAGGGTGCACAACTAAGCGGTAAGAGAGAAGTGGAATTGATGGTTAATGGTTGATGATGTATTAGGGACCAAATTGAGGTAGATGATTATGGTGGGTATGGAAAATATTGATACAACCAAGCATAATTTTACCATGATTTATGGTCTTGTTGCAAAGCAACTATTGCAGTATCCTATACCTGGGTCAAACACCTTCAATTCCTATTTGGCTTGACTAATTTGAACATGTTTCTTCTCACGAAATACTTTGTATCCCGTATCCATGTCTTATCGTATTCCCTTGGAAGTGTTGGCATCATCAATTCCTCCCCTTAAGATGTGCTCCTTTTCCTTTGGTCCTCCCACTACTGCTGGAGACTCCCCCTTTCTCTGTCTTGGGGATTCCTAGACCGTTGACGTTGATGAAACATGATTCTTCTTGACTAGTGGCACCATATACATACGGGTGCAGTACTATGACTTCTTATTCGACCACCTAAATCCTTTCCAAGTTTCCCCCATGGAAGCATAGTCTAAATCTTCTACGTTTAATTGGATTTTTTTACCGAAATCCAATGATCTAAATATGGGGAAAATAACAATTTTATGTTGTTTAACTTGCATTTATGAACACACAATTGAATTTAGCATCTTGAAAGACTCTCGGGGCACCTAGATTATACAAACATAAGCACTCAACGAGCTACTTATAATTCCATGGACTGGTGTCCCTTTTTAATACAAAGGAGTAACACTATTACATGGAAGCACCGGTCAAGATCGACCATCATAGGACTTCATTGGTCACATTAACTAACTTTTGACTTATGATTCACTCATATCCTATCTGGTGGGACTTCTCATTTAGGTTAGGTACTCTCCAACATACCCACATCATGCAAACTTTTAATCTGCACTATCTTGATCCATTAATCCATTTACTTTCCAATATCTCTCATCCACTCACTTTTAATTAACATCTCGAGACAACCCAAGAATAATAAGCCTGCGACAAACATTTTATCTCCCCTACCTCACATAATTAAGGAACAAGGTACCAAACACACCCATGAGGCGAGTACTTTGCTGACATGGAAATGCCACGTGGGTGCCATAGTGGCAAGCCACGGGGCGATGGTGGATCACGATGGTGATGTTAGTGTGGTAGCATCAACAGTCTTGCCTAGATACAAGCGGTTTTATTCGTAGAGGAGTTGGTCATGGAAAATGTTGTTTTATTTCAAACCGTCGAATATGAGTAGAAATTATGACGAATAACGAAAAACGTCATAAGTCTGACAAACGTCAAGGCACCAAGAAAAAAATATAATGAAATTTTTAGAATTAGTGAGTAATGTTCGAGGTAAGGTTGATTTTATCCATAACATCGAAACTCTCCGTTGGAATTCAACACCATATGTAGTAGTGTTTTTATTTTTGTCTCCCTTTTCTTCTTTCTCTTTTTTTATTAACAGGTATTTCATTTGGGTATTCTCTTCACCAATACATTCCTAATGATGAATCACAATGGTTGGTATGAAACATTGAACTATTAAAAATGGATGCAACATCTCCAGAATTCTCTCTACACAAAGAAAAAAAAATGAATTATACACCATACCATTATTTGTTGATGAAAACAGCCTAGTTATATCACCAAATAAAAATTCAATGGAAAAGAAGCAACTAGAACAAGGTAAGGCACCATGGAAAGCATTTGAGGAAGTTGTAGAACTCAACTAACGAGAAACCCTGCACAGAATCACTAATATCAAATTCAAAGACCCCAAAATGAAAAATAAACTAGACAAGGTAGCTCATTAAGTTCTTGAAGAAATGACCCAAAAAGGTAAATCGACAAGGCAACAAGAATACGAGTAGAAATAAATTCTTGAGTTGAGTGTTAGACCCACCTTTGTAGAAGAAATAAAGCACACAAGAGAAATTTTTGTTGAAGAAGTAAAAAATAAAATCACATTTGAAACACACATTCTACTCGAACAAACTCTCTGCAAAATCTCGCCATTGCGATATGAAAAATGCGACATTGTCGAGAAGAATTTTATTAATTCAGAGAATATACAATAAATTAAAGGCACCTTGAAAAGATCCCTTTATATCCTAAATGGCTTAATGATAACTAAGAAAACTGTGTACCAGATACAGAAGACTATGGCTCTAGTCCACAAAAGAGTAACAAAGATGATCCACAATGTCGTGTAGATAAAGAATATGACATAAATCAGAACTATGTATATGAAGAAAATAGTGGCCCCCTCTTATGGGGATCACACAAACGGATCAGAGAACAGCCGCAAAACATCTCAGTAAAATCGACCGGCCAGTAAAGGAATGAAGGAGGCGACGAGGGAGAAGAACAGGGAGGGAAGGAAGGGCATTGAAGCAGAGCCTGCCTCCATTGTCGGACTGGGGGAAGTTTCCTTCACCTCTGTTGCTCCCATCATTATGATGACAATGAATCCATTTCCACTTCCAGGAGCTCGATAAAATTGATTCCCAACCCCGAAGATGCCAGGGACTTTGTGTAAGTAGTCTGAGGGTGAAGGGTGTGGGGATCCATTCCCTCTATTTAGATTTAAAATTTGAATTCACCAACTCAATTAAATTTGATCGTCCCTCACAGAAGCTATCTTATTGTCCATTGGGAAGTGGAACACCATAAGGGAGCTGTAGTGGTGGGTTAACGCCATTTTCTGGAGGTAGGCTAACGGGAATATTGGGTGGAGTCACCGGAGTTTGTAGCAACCGGAATATGAGCGCAGGAGGGTGGCGACAGGATGGCCATACTTCATGGTGAGCAATATGAGGATGGAGCATGGATGGGCGGTGAGTATATCCAACCAGCAGGCTGTCCATCCATGCTGCCATGGAGCATGCCCATCAATCCGCCACCATCGATGTCCGCGCTTCGTTCGGCCAGCCCTTCAGGTCGTTTCCGTTTCCGTTTCCGTTGTCTTCTTCGTAAGTCAATCAATTTATGGATGGTATGGGGTCATGCTCACAGTCCTGTCTAATCCATGGATCCATGAGCCCATCCCGATGGATGGATTCCATACAAGCTGAGTATAAAAATTTTGAATTTTCAAGGCGCCATGATTTGAATTTGCCCGCTCGATTTAGATGGACTTGGATTTGAATTTTTCCGCAAATGGACTTCGAAGGAGAGATCAAATCCCACTGCTAAGGGGGAACTGCAAGGGCACGATGGAAGAATAAATTGTTGCTGCCATTTTTCGCCTCAGTGCCTTTCCTTCTGCCATTGCTCTTCCTCCTCTTCAGTGAGTTAAAGGAATAATGATCCCTAACTCCCACAGACGGGATGGTCTTATGATTGAGATAACTTCCTTCAACAGCTCTTCCAAGTCTCAAACTTGCAACACATCCGAAGAGGGATTTCCTGACAGACGAAGAGAAGACCAGAACATGGTTGTGAATAGTACTGAATGCTATTAAGCGGTTTGCAGAAAGGCCGCTACACGATGTTATTGACACACTGCACAATCTTGGAGTAGTGAAAGAGGGTATCCGTCTCCCTATTGTTGTTGTTATCAACGATCAGTCGTGGGCGAAGTCAAGTGTACTGCAATCTATTGCAGGGATTAGCCTCCCGAAGGGGTAAGGTATTTGTACAAGACTCCCACTTATTATGAGATTGCAAAACTGCAAGCCCGAGGAATGTGAAATTGTGATTGAAGACAGCCGAAAAAATATAAAAATTAGAAGCAATGATTACAAAAACACTCGATACTGTTACAGAAGAGATTGCAGGAATCGACAAGGATATAAGTGATACGCCTATGACACGCATGTTAAGAAGACGGGTTCTCCAAATTTAACCATGGTTGATTTACCCAGGATAACGAGGGGTCTTGTTGAAGCCAGAAGATATCTATGAACAAATAACAAATATAATCAAGCAGTACATTACTCCAGTTTTTGTCGGTTATTTTCATTTGGGTTATTGCATTTTCTTGTTTTTAAAATCTGAATGCATATATTTGATACTGAAAAAAATCTCGTTTTTTAACGCTGATGACTATTTATGGAAACCTAAAATTCTCTCGTTTCACTCATCTGAAGTGGCTCTTTCTCCTCAAAATATAAGAGCAGTAGTGAATTGGTCCCTTCTGCTCTTATATAGAATGTTAGCAATTCCATTGTCGGCTACCCATGCCTTTTGCATCACAACATATGGAGAAAGGTCTTGGACAGTGGTTGTTGAAATGGGCTCTTCAGAACTTACAGACTGTACATCATCTGGATATGTTGACACCGATAAACCCATATCTGACGCCCAACCCAAATCTGATGCCCACATGTGATTGAACTCGTCAAGTAGATCCCTGCTTAATTTATGGTTCAAAGATATTTAGACTACCGAAAATTTTTATGAGAGCTACACAACATACACAACAATAGTCCGCCAAAAATTGGGGTTCCCGTAGGAAACATCTGTTGGTTGTGCTAGTTGGTATTTAAAAATTCTACTTCGTTCATGTATGGGGTTTATATTTCGGTGGTGAAACATGTTCATGGCTGAATATGCCACTCTGGATGATCCTCAACTCGATAGCAGAGATATAGTGATCATCAGTATCAAAGGTTCTGATCAGGAAAATGTACAATACACTTGGATTTGGATTTATCATAGTTTTGTTTCTCATAGTCAAAGCTCTTCCTATCTCCCATCCATTTGGATCCATTTTAACCTGTAGAGAAACCTATGTTTTTAACTATTAAACCCGTACAAAATCCTTTAATACCTATAATAATCCTGTAATATCTATAATTAATAATTTAATATTATTATTGCATCGTTTCATAAACTAATATTTTCACCTCAAGCATTGATTGACCCATTGTTATAATCCATTTATCGTACAAAGTCTAGTCAATTATATTTTGTTCAAAGTACTAAATTGTATGGAAGCTTTTATATTTAAGTATAAACAACAATATTCTCATGGAATCAATTATATATATATATATATAATTTTACTATCTTCAAAAATAAAGTTGTAAAATTACATTTTTTTTTTTGTAGTTAGTATATATTTTGAAATTAAATAGATAAAGACTTTATCAACTATCCATTATAAAGTTTTGAATATATTTAGATCATTACATCAGAGAAAAAATAGTTGGTGTTGTAGCAAAACCTTAGGAGAGAATGTTGTCATCAATGTGTGTAATAAAAAAGGAGATAAACAATTCAAACAAAATTTAGTCGCCCCTGATGAAAGGGGAATGTCCATGATCTTCCTTAAAGGGTCTATGATAATAATGATAATATGAGTCATTATCCACTTCTGAAATTCTTATCTTCCCTTGAACCAGTTGAAGACCTTCTTTAGAAAGTGAGTTTGCACCTATGTTATTTTCCCTATAAATGTGTATGCAAGGAAAATCATCAGAGCTAGAAATAATGTGAAAAATTTCAATCATCAATGGTTCCAAGTGTGTGTTTCTACATCTCTAGGCCCCTTGATCCAATTAATCATTAGCATAGAATCACTATAAAATTGAAGGGATCGAAGAAAAAAAATCTATGGCAAAGCCAAGAAGATTTTTAAGAGAGGATTTTTGCAAAATTATTAGTTCTTGATCCAAAACCCATAGACAATTTATAATAGTGTGAATCCGATATGTAAATATCGATCCACCACCACATCTAGTCTGGTTTAGTTGTGAAGCATCATCAAAGAAATCCCACGAGATGGCCTTGTTTATCTGTGGGTCCCTCACTACACGAATGGGGTGGAGTGGGGTGTCTTTTACATGAGCATAAAAGGTAAGAATATTGATGTTGTTAATTGCAACAACCTATGGACACAAGAAACATTCTTGAAAGATAGCCTTATTTTGGGAAATCCAAAGGCCCCAATTGATAATCAAGGGGAGAGCATGATATAACCTATTGATTGGTGAAGACATCCATCACTGATAAGCGTTCTCAATAGATTCACCTTGTCACGGAAAAATAATGCCCAAAAACCTATAGGCCTCAACCCACACCTGTTTTGTAAACAGACAATGCAGAAACATATGGGCCTGAGATTTTGAGTCGTTCTTGCATAAAATACACCATCCAGGGCCTTCAAAACACCTTCTTTGTAATTTATCCCAGTTCGGTGTTTTGTTTTCTAGAATGCATTGTTGAAGAGTGTAATCTCTCCTGTCTCCTAACTATCTCTTATCTGCAAGTTAGGACTTAGTTGCATTTATTATGCTCTATTTAGCTTGATTTCATGATTCATGCTTAGCTATTTTTAGCTAATTAGTTGATTAAGTTAGAGTTAAGGTTGTACGTTGTAATCTATTTATTTATTGTTAATATGGAGAAGGGCATTAGTCGCCCCTATTGTTTTTTGAATTTGGCATCTGCTCATGAATTTTGTCATACAACACATGAACAATCTTGACTTAGTTAGACACTTCATTTTCCATAATTGTTTCCACCACCAAATCACATTCTTGTGGAAAAACTTCTCATTCAAACGCACATATCCCAAATTTGGAGTGTAGTTGTCTGCTTTATCATGATCCCATATCAAATCATCTTCCTGATCAATTAGTCAAATATGGGAGACCTTCATTGCATTGATGTATGCATTCCAAATAACTGCTTATTCATCATTCAGATCCAAAGCATAAATCAATATCCAACCTTGAGAAAAAAGAGTAGTTGCAAGAGGATCTGCAATCTGGTTGTGGTAATAATATCCAAGATCATGTAACAGGTTTTTCATTTCTGATGACAAGATGTGGTTCTATCTACTACCTGCCCAAGGATCATCTCTGATCCACACCTTCCTCTCGTTGCCAAAGCACCAGGCTAGAATATCCCTAACAAGATCGAAATATCAAATAATTGTTTTCCATAAAACAAAAGCACCAGTGTGGATCTTGGATGGAGAACGAACCCAGTCCAAAAGCGGATTTGGAGAAATATGTTTTTGTTTTGTGACTAAAGTCCACAGGCTCGTCATTTTTAATATTCTCCACACACATTTGGTCACCAACTCCTTGGATAATTGAAAAATATTTTTCAGTCCCCAACCACCCAATGCCTTTGGGACCGCAATTCTTTCCGAGCACACCCATGGCATTACAAAATGATATGTATTTCCCCGCCAAAGGAAACAAAAGCAAAGACTTCGAACACAGTCCAAGATGCCCTTTGGAATCCAACAGAGGGACATCCAACAAATAGGGATGGCCTCCAGAAATGTTTACCAACACTAGACGTCCTGCTCTAGATAACCACTTATGACTCCAATCTTAGAGCCGATTTTCCAATTTGACTATGAGACACTACCAATCCTTATTTTCATATTTATAATGTTTTAGGAAGAAACCAAAATATTTGATTCTAGCCTCAAAATCTGTCTAAGGAAAGGCAAAGAGTGATTGATAATAGTGGATCTCATCTTCGTTCATATTGTAGTAGGGTAATGATGACTTTATCTCATTGATTTTCATATCGATAGCACAAGAAAACATATCTAAAAATTCTACCAATTTGTCAGTATCTTTGAAGGATCCATCACAAAAGATGAGAATGTCGTCAATGAATAGTAAATGGGATATGTACAACACCTGAAAAATCATGATTCCTTTGAAAGTTCCATTCTATTTTTCACTTACAATAGTTCGACTGAGCCCTTCGGAAACTAACATGAAAAAGAGTGGGGAAAGAGGACACTCGTGATGCAAGCCTCTCTCCACATGAAAAAACTAAGAGGGCGAACCATTGATTAAAACAACAAAAGAAACCAAAGTGATGCAAATCATCACCCAATTGATAAAAGGAACCTCAAAACCAAGGTGGGTAAGCATGAGCTGAAGGTACAACCAGTTTACCCAATCATATTCTTTTGATAAGTCAATCTTGTGGATTGCACCTTTAGAATTTATGGATTTGAGATTGTGCAAAACTTCCTAAGCCACACCAATTTCCTCGAGGATTTTATTTCCTTTGAGGAACAAAAATTGTTCTTCATTTCTAGTTCTTGAAAGGACTTATTTTAACATTCTAGCAATGATTTTGGAAATGATTTTATAGATTTTGTTGTAAAGGGATATAGGCCTAAAATCATCAAAAGAGGCAGGATCATCTATTTTTGGAATTAGAACAATTAAATTCATGTTGAAGGAATTCAGAATCCTACCAATCACCCTTGCTTCTTCCACAACCCTTAGAAGAATGACACCGAGAACTTCATAGGTGTCAAGAAATAATTCGACAGGCCATCCATTTGGTCCCTGGATTTTATCTTTCTTAAAGTAGTGCAAGATCTCCTTGAGCTCCTCAACATTCATTGCCTCCATCAGATCCTAATTTTCCTCCTCATCAACAAAATTTGGAAAGAATTGAGATATCCTTAAAATCTTCGCAATTGAAGGTCTCTTTTGAGATTTGAAGAGGTTTTGGAAGTGTTCTTTCCCAAGTTGGGATAAGCCTTCAAAGGAGTTAATGGGTTGACCCACTGAGTATTTCAAGCTCTAGATTGTGTTATGAATTCTTTTCCCCTTGGCTTAATCTTGAAATTGTTTTGTATTTTCATCCCCACTTTTGAGCCAGATTGCCTTGCTTTTAAGCCTTCGAGCTTCCTCTTGGTCTAATAGCAACTTCTTGTGCTTGTTTTGAATCTATAACATGGATTCTTTTGTGTCATTAGTTAGGAAGACACCTCCTTCATAAACATAAATATCTTGGAGAGCCTCTTTGACATCCTTCAAGGATCGAGCATCCTTGACTTTCATCTGAGTAGCCCATCTGATGGTGGCATGCTTTAGCTTCTTAATATTGTTTTCAAAATGAGCCATTGTGGAATGGAATATTTTTGGATCAAAAGGGGTCCAAGAGTCTCCAAGAAGTGATTGAAACTCCTCCTCCTTAAACCATATTGAATTAAATTTAAAGGGGATAGAGGGTTTACGCCTTCTACCTTCGATCTCTAGAACCACTGGTAAATGATCTGAATCCTCACCACTACTAACCCATTGTTTAAGGTTTATAATCGACTTATTTATATGCCCATACAAAAGTGTTTTTGTAAATACGCATATAAGGAAGTTCTTCCATAAAAGCACATTTACAGAAACTGACTTCTACATATGCTCATGTACATAAGCTGAATTTCACATATGCGCATATACAGTGTTATCACCCTCAAATTGTACATCGATTTATGGGTGATTTTTTAGCGCCAGAGCTTAAAATGTTAAAGTGCTCTTGGCACTGAATGCATTGTTTATCAAATCAAACTCTTAGTTTCGTTTGCAAAAAATTTATAATTTTGTCTCACTTATGTTTTCGGTCTTGCTAAATTTTATATGCAGGGATTAATGAAGTTTTATAAAAGTGGTGGGCTCGAGGACCAATCTCCAGTAATCTATCAAAGTCCACATTAATCAAAGCCCGAGCACTAAGTCCAACACCAAGGCAGGTTATTGTTTTCTTTAAAAAAAGGGTTGGGCCTAAGTCATTGAGCCCTAATATCTATGGGACTGAGTGCCAAATTTCAATTCAAGTGCCAAGCCATGGAGGAGGAGTCCACAAGGGAATATATGATTGCACTACACTTCAATATACCATAAATGCATCGACATATAAAAACAACAAAATGAGCACCTTTTCCTGTCAATATGGGATATCCCCTCTACATATAAGACATACTGGTGTCATCCCTATGCTCATGTGTTGACAGGGGTTTTAATATATGAAGTGTCGAGCTCAGATGTAAAAATAACAACGCAGTGCCCACATGTGTCAAGGAAAAGTAACAAAGTTCTCACAAGTGTCACTTCTCAGGAATTGAGATTGCATGTTGATCAATGTTGCTTCTGGAATTTGCTAGATCTGTGTTAAATGTTTGTATTGAATTTGCTTCGCATGACTATTTCAAGAATGGAGAAACGTGTTATTCAAACCTTAATATACCAAGTTCTCTCTCCAAAATCCTCAAGTGTCCAAAGAGATCATAGGTGCCAATAATTTGTCAATTGTTTCGATGAATATTTCTTATGCCCAACAAAATGCCAAGAACTATGAGTTGTTATAGAAGGGAGCTCGTATCTGTTCATTGGTGGTTTAAATGAAAAGGACCCCAATAATGGTCAAAACCTAAATCAATGAGATGTCAAATAAAACCGCCAAACAACATGTATCTGAATGCTAAGAATTGAGTGCCAAATGTATAAGAAAGGACACCTACAAAAAATTCAAGCTAAGAAGCAAATTGAGTGTGAGGAAACCCAACACTTCACTAAACACCTTCTTGAGAGGAGCAGAGATAAAATAATGCAATCTTATGCATCACAACTAAACATCAATATTCTCATAAATGGATGTAGTATGGAATTTAAAGAGAATGTCGTTTCAACTCTTTTCATATTTTTCTTTGTTCATGAATGTAATAAACTAATTGGAGAAATGCTAGAAGTCATTCTCACCTTGGAAAATCTTCTTCTGGAAAAAACTGTCAGAGGTTGGATGCTGGGTGCATTTTTTCCTTGGTGGCTTTGATTCTGAAGTTTTTGGAGCACAATGTTTCAGCGCATAAGTGTAGCATAGAAGGATATACAATGTGTTGTTTCTGGTACTAGAGGATAAGTGCAAACTCTTGTGAACAACATTATATCTGAGGTACTTGGAACCTGTAATGCTTGCAGTTAAGTCTACAATGTGGAATTTTGTTGGAACTTATATCATTCAGCGAATGCTTCGTCTTTTATGCTTTTCATTTTCCATTAAATAATTTTGTGGGGAGTATGGATTGCACCCTCAGACTTATTTACAAATTTCATATATGGAAGTCGACTTCCACACATGAGTATATGCGAAAGCCGACCATTTTCATATATGTGTTTCTACGGAAGTGGTCGACCTTCGTATATGTGCATATACGGAAGTGGTCAGCTTCTATATATGTGCATATACAGAAGTGGTCAACTTCTGTATATGCACATATACGAAAGTCGACCATTTTCATATATGCGCATATACAAAAGTGGCCAGCTTCTGTATATGCGCATATACGGAAGTGGTCAATTTTGTATATGCGCATATACGAAAGTGGTTAGCTTCCGTATATGCGCATATACGGAAGCCGACCACTTCCATATATGCGCATATATGGAATTAGACCACTTCCGTATAAGAACATATACAAAAATGTGGGATAAAAATAATAATATTCCTCTATTTTCTCTTAATCACAAATTTTGAATCACCAAAAATAGATCTTCCAATCAAAAGTTATGTCAATTGTAAGTTACGTACCTTTGAGATGCTAACTTGGTGTTTGTCCTTCTGGATGACCTCCCTTCTGATGTATTTATGAAATTTTGGCCCTTCTAAGTCGAAAATTTTAGCCTTTAGTACTCTAATATGTATTCTCTGCAATGCCACAAGTCTGGCCAAAATTGGGTGTGCCAAATGAAAGTTATGGTAGCTCTCACAATCCTTGTTGAATTTTGGCCTTTCCTGGAGAGTGGACTTGTAAAAAATTACACATGTCCAATATTTAATACCGGATGATGAAAATTGTACTAGAAACATATCGACTTTTCTCTTTCAAATGCAACTGGTCTCAGTGGATTTGGATCCGCTTTGAAGAAGATATGATTGTTTTACCCGGAACACCTATTTGAGACTAGTTATATGACTAGTAAAAAACCCTACCTTCCATAGGGTATATATCCAAAAGTGTAATGACGCAAAAGATGAAATTTCCACCAAATATACCTCGATATGTCGTGTAAATAACCTCCAAATTTCGTTGTCTAAATCATCCAATAAAAAAGTTATAGTGAAAATGCTAAGATGACTTGCTTGGAGAAGAAAAACCCTAGGATCGATGCCCTAATACCAAATTTTATGATCCAAAGCCTTAAAAAATGATAAAATGTAAATGAATACAATCCAATTTGAGGGGGAAACCTCCTTTTACAATATTTCCAATTCAGAATAAAATATGAGATGAGATAAGATTATCCTAAGACTAGGTCTCCTTGGTATATATATATATAAGAGACAAAATGTGCATATACAGAAGAGAGCTTCCATATATGCGCAATTTGGTCTCTGTAAATGCGCATATATGGAAACCAAAATGCGCATATATGGAAGGAAAAATGTGCATATACGGAAGGGAGCTTCCATATATGCCCATTTACGGAAGGAAAAAATGCGCATTTACAGAAAAAAAATTGTGCATTAATGGAAACTCTCTTCCGTGCATTTTGGCTTCCGTATATGCACATTTATGGAAACTCTCTTCTGTGCATTTTGGCTCCAGTATATGCGCATTTACGAAAGCCAAAATGTGCATATACGGAAGCCAAAATGCGCATATACGGAAGCTCTCTTTCATATATGCGCATTTTGTCTTCCGTATATGCACATTTATGGAAGCCAAAATGAGCATATACGAAATCTCTCTTATGTATATAGAGCTTCCGTATATGTGCATTTTGGCTTCCTTAAATGCACATATACAGAAGCCAAAATGCACATATACGGAAGCTCTCTTCTGTATATGCGCATTTATGGAAGCCAAAATGCGCATAAACGGAAGTATACGGAAGCTCTCTTCCGTATATGCACATTTTGGCTTCCATAAATGCACATATACATAAGCCAAAATGCACATATATGGAAGCTCTATTCCATATATGTGCATTTACGGAATCCAAAATGCACATATACGGAAGTTCTTTTCCGTATATGCACATTTTGGCTTCCGTATATGCGCATTTTGGCTTCCGTATTTCTGTATATGCACTTTTTTCCTTCTGTATATGCGCATTTTGGCTTCCATATATGCACATTTATGGAAGCCAAAATGCGCATATACGGAAGAGATCTTCCATATCTTCCGTATATGCGCATTTTGGCTTCCGTATATGCACATTTACGGAAGCCAAAACGCGCATATACATAAGCTCTCTTCCGTATATGCACATTTTCGCTTCCTTAAATGCCCATATACAGAAGCCAAAATGCGCATATACGGAAGCTCTCTTCCATATATGTGCATATATGGAAGCCAAAATGCACATATACAAAAGCCAAAATGCGCATATACAGAAGCTCTCTTCCATATATGCGCATTTTGGCTTTTGTAAATGTGCATATACAGAAGCTCTCTTCTGTATATGCACATTTTCACTTCCATAAATGCCATATACAGAAGCTCTCTTCTGTATATGTGCATTTTGACTTCCGTAAATGTGCATATACAGAAGCTCTCTTCCGTATATGCTCATTTCCGCTTCCGTAAATGCGCATATACGGAAGCTTTCTTCCATATATGCACATTTTTGCTTCCGTAAATGCGCATATACAAAAGTCAAAATGCACATATACGGAAGCTCTCTTCCATATATGCGCATTTACGGAAGCCAAAATGCACATATATGGAAAGTCTATTCTGTATATGCGCATTTACGGAAGACAAAATGCACATATACGGAAGCTCTCTTCCATATATGTGCATTTTGTCTTCCATATATGCACATTTTAGCTTCTGTTAATGCTCATATACATAAGCCAAAATGCACATATACGGAAGCTCTCTTCCATATATGCACATTTTGTCTTCCATATATGCGCATTTAAGGAAGCTCTATATACAAAATCCAAAATGTGCATATATGGAAGCTCTATATACGGAAGAGAGCTTTCGTATATGCGCATTTTGGCCTCCGTAAATGCGCATATACAAAAGACAAAATGCGCATAGAGATTCCATAAATGCACATTTCACCTTCCGTATATGCGCATTTTGGCTTCCGTATATGGGCATTTTTTCCTTCTGTAAATGCACATATACATAATCTCTCTTCCGTATATGCACATTTTTTCTTTCGTATATACGTATTTATGGAAGCCAAAATGCGCATATATGGAATATTTATTCCGTATATATACAAAATATTTATACAATGCCACACTCTCTCTCCCTCCCCTTTTCCTTCCTTTCCTCTATTTTTATCTCTCTCACACACTCTCCCTCCCCTCGCCTTCCCCCTTCCCCTTTCTCACCCCTTCTCTCGTTACCTCTCTCTCCTTGTCTCTCTCTAACTCCATATATCCTCCCATCCGTTTGTCTCTCACTACCCATATCTCTCTATCCCTCTTACTCTCTA
>JASDQU010683948.1:935-14350 GCA_032191745.1 Picea mariana | reverse complement strand
ATGAGATCATTCACACCTTAAAACACCAGAAAAAAGGGGGAATGTTAATACAACTGGACCTAGCAAAAGCTTATGAAAAAATTAGCTGGCATTATATGATCAAGACCTTGGAAGCCTTTGGTTTTACCCAGCACTGGATCAGTTGGATTGTCAGTTTGGTATCCACAATAAGCTACTCGGTACTAATCAATGGAGCCCCGACCAAACCTTTCTGGCCCACGAGAGGGATTAGATAAGGAGATCTACTGTCTCCTTTCCTGTTCATTCTAATGATGGAAGGCCTCATCTAGAGCATAAAGAACGCAACAACAACTGGGGAAATAACAAGGCTCAAACCTTTCGAAAACTACCCTACTTCAACTCACCAAAAGTTTGTGGATGATACACTACTCCACGACATAGCCACGGTCAAGGAAGCCAAAGCCTACAAAACAATCCTATAATATTTTGGGGAAGCCTCGGGCGCTGAGATCAACCACTCCAAGTCGATGATCCTTTTCTTTAATACCAATCCATCTATCCAAAGGAATTTGACCAACATTCTAGGATTTGAATGGAAAACACTTCCAACCAAGTATTTGGGGGTTCCTTTGACAGACAAAGTTTATAAGTTGTCAACTTGGGAAGGAGTAATAAACATGTTACATGAGTGGGTAAAAAAATGGACATATAGATCCCTTAACCTAGTCGGCAGACTGATGCTAACCAAGACTATTTTACAAGCCATCCCAACCTTTATGATGTCAGTGTTCCCCACTCCACAGGGGATCCTACAGAAAATCAAAGCCATCCAGAGGAACTTCCTATGGCGAGGTGCGAAAACAAAGAAAAAATGGGCCCTGGTGGCCTGGGAGAAAGTCTGTAGGCCAAAAAGCAAAGGAGGCTTGGGGCTACAAGATCCAAAAATGACTAACAATGCATATGGGGTGAAACTCTAGTGGTGGTGGGTTAAAGAAACTGCAACACCCTGGGTAAAATTATGGATGGCAAAGTATGCATCGGACACCCACGACCAGGACAAAATCTGCTTTGGAGGAACCAGGGAAGGCTCAACCATTTGGAACCTAGACTAGCGCAACAAAACATGGATTCAAACACACAGATTTTGGGAAATAGGGAATGGTAGAACAGCTAGATTATGGGAGGATGCTTGGCATTATGAACCAAAGATGGAAAACTAGGACAAAGGGATACTCCAACAGAACCTCATCACACAAAGAAAAATCAATGTTTATCAATATTGGCAGCAGGGAACGGACCGCAAACAATGAGATACCTGTAGCAACAATAAAAGAAGTGGAGGAGGAACTGGGAAGACATAAAATAACAGTCACAGAAGGAGAGGACCAGTTGAGGTGGGGAAAAAAGGACGGAGGAGAATTCAACCTAAAAGAAGTCTGGCACTATATGACGGACCCAGACCAACATGACCTAGTGCAACATTGGGATAAGCTCTGGAACAACCCCCAATGGCCAAAGATTAAGATCTTCTAGTGGCTAATATTACACAACCGCATCCTAACTTGGGATAACCTAAGGAAAAGAGGTTTCACCGGTCTGTCAAGATGTCATCTTTGTCAAACTCAGGAATAAACAACTAACCATCTCCTTGACGACTGTGCCTACACTACGGAACTATGGGACTGGGCATCAAGTATCTTCCGCCAGTCTGACAGGATCCGTGGTAACATTTTCGCAACAATCAAGCTCTAGAGAGAAAATTATAGCGACCAAGAAAAGGTGAACCTTTGTTGGACCCTCATCCCATGAATGATCATATGGTCAATATGGAAGGAAAGAGACCAACACATTTTCAGAAACCAAAGCTGGCCAGAAGGGAATATCAAGGAAACAATAACCTCCATGATACGTGAGACGGTGATGAGCTGCAACTGCCAGGAGGGTAGAGCGCAACCCACAGATCAGGACTCCTGAGTCCTAGAGGATTTCCAACTAATAGGTGGGCACAAACCCAATCCAAATAGATAATAACCGCAGCTCCATGTAGGTGAGCGCAACTGGAAACAACCACCTTCGAGCTCCCTCAAGTTGAATTTCGATGGGGTGGTGAAAGGCAACCCAGGAAGAATAGGTTTGGGAGGAGTAATTAGGGATAGTAAAGGGAACATCATATGACTTTACATGGTAATCCTGAGCAACTCAACCAATAACACTGCAGAATTCGGAGCCCTGGAGATTCTCAGCTGGGAGGGGATGACGAATGCCATAGTGGAAGGAGACTCTGCGCTAGTCATCAACACAGTGAGAAAACTCCAAAACGGTACCAGAATAGGTAAAATCCAGAGGCCCTGGCGATTGGCCTACCTACTGAAAAAAATCTAGGAGCACTTGAGGATAGGGATCACTATGGAGTTGCGCTGGGTGAGGAGGTCAGCAAATGGATTGACGGACATAGTAGAAAATGAGGGGGTCGAGAACGAAGTTCCAGAACTGGACAAAATATGGCACAACATCCCGCAAGGTCAATTCCAAAGAATTTACACCCAACTTGCGGCAAAAGACTAGGACAACAAGAGTAGTACAGAAGATCATGGAAATAATGGAGGTGCAACAGACACTAAAGGAAACATAGGCTCCAGACAGGAGCTGATGGCCCACCAATCAATAAGGTTATAAATGCAGACGTGGATCACATATCAGGTGAAGGTACGGTACCACGGTCCCATCAATAGAAAGAAGTACAGAAGTTGCCCATTGGAAAGAAAAAGAGATAACTCGCAGGCGACAAAGGATGAAGGATGACAGGTCACACCAGGGCCAAGTAGGAGAACACCTCACCTAAGTACCGAGATAGGTCGGGGAAAGGGATGGTGTACAACGATCAGGGAAAAACATTGGTGCAAGGATAACAACAAGGTCATGAAGCGCACACGCTCTGGAATAGAGGATACTGACGAGCAGTGCCACCTTGAAGAGCAGGCCATGATTGCAAGGACAGGACCGCAATTGGGTTGGCTCCATAAAGGCAAGGACACCAAAACCTACCACAGAACGAGGCATTGTAATTATAGTGGCCGCCTTACTTACCAGAGGGAGGTGAAGAAGAATAGGGAGAGAACCCAACGTAAGAACCACCACTTGCAAGTGAAGATGGTACGCATGAAGAAAACCAGCAACAAGAGAGGCCCCCAGGAGAAGGAACCTCCACAGAGCGCGTGGAGGATGACAAGAATCGAACATGTGGCCAGGGAAGCAAAGAGCACCTTCCTCACGAAGACAGACACCAAGGGGAAGAATATCATTAAAAGATGGGAGGGAGAAATCAATAACACCCGCAGGGGAAAATCCTGGTCAACACTAACCCAGGAAGCAGGGGGGATACAGGATCCCGGAGCCACACGATCGAGGTTAACCCTCTACCACATGACGATGGAGGAAGCTTGGAGAACTGAAATGTTGATAGGAAATATGTGTGTGGATCGGGGGGAGACCAATAGGACGGAAACCAAAAAGCAAAAAAAAGAGAACACAAGAATTCTCAATCGCCTCAGTAACCTGGAGGCAGGGGTAAAAAGGCTGGTGGAGGACCAGAAAAGACAATAGGAGAAACTGGAAAGGATGGAAGGGCAATTTCATCTCTATCTACGCTATGTCCACCATATAGATATCACTCCAGCGAATGGAAATGGAACCCCAACATGCATCAGAAAGCTACGTCTGGTGGAACAGAGGGAGGAGGACACGACACAACATAAAGCGGATGAAGAGCACCCCATCAACCTAGACTAGAGCAGGACCTGCCTAGATCATGTCTCTCAAAGTAGGAGCTAATCCCACGATGTTTAGACTTTTTTATTTCTTTGGATGAAGTTTTTTAGACTGGATTATGGTAGCCTGGGTTGGTTTCCCGTGGTGGTGACCCAGGCACTTTTTGTTCATTCTCAGATACTGCATTTTAGGGACCCCGTATCTGGTTTTCGTTCAGGTAGATCCTTGGAGCCCATGCATAAGTTTTGTACTATAACCTTATAATGTAATATAGATTCACACACTCATTTACAAAAAAAATAAAATATGGAAGAAAAATCAAAGATATTGATTTTTTTAATAAAAGTAATTAACATATAGAATATATTTATACTCTTTATACACTTATTTGGTGTTTGGTGTGAGTTGTAAGATAATATAATCAATGTCGATGTTTTTAAGCATGAAAATTGTTCATCATTGATTCATTCACTAGATCAAATTATAATTGTGGTGTTTTATTTCCTCTTTTCATTATTCAAGGGTACAAGTTGTCCAATTAAATTTAGTGATGATGACCATATTAGGTGTTATAGCTGGTGAAAAAATGGTTATTTATGTGAGGCCTGCGGAAATGTAGACAAATGATAGTGAGTGGAGGGTTTGAAGAATAACGGATCGTGCTCACAATAAAAATTCAGAGATAGAACCATTTTCTTATGTCACATGGGAGATCTCTTGGAAGTGATAGTTTGCAAATAGTTGCTACATTGGGCTCTCAAATGAAGAAAAAACATGATTATACACATCAATCATCATGTGAACTTAAACCATGGTTGTATTGGAGACAGGAAACATTCTTGGGTGTCACTTCCAATGATTCTTATACCAAATTACAAGAGAATTACGCAAATAATCAATGGAGAGACCAAAGAAGAGTTGTAAACCAAGTCTCCAAGAAGTTGCAAGATGATACGTCACAACAATGATATGTTATGTTGGGTTTGAACACATGCCCAAGAGACCTTATAATAAATAGTCATATGTAAAAACCTTTAGGTTTTATAAGATGAGAACATTTTTCAATGATAACTCACAAAGAGATGCTCCCTCAAGATCACATGGCGGATATGATTATATGCACAGAGACTCAATTGAAACATCGTTGCCTACAACCGATGTCGATAAGATGTATAAGAAACTAGCAATGATTATTATACAAAAATCTAAGAAACAATGATGAATATTGATCAGTGGAAAGAATAAATAAGGTTTGTGTCTACTTATGAAAACTATCCAATGGAAAAACCTCCAAGCTACCCAAAGATGAGATATTTCCATGAATAATTCACATTGTTTTGGCTTCAAGCCTACCAATCGATAATGCATTGAATCATGTATATGGACAATGCTATGATAGATGAATGTATTACATGGACAACACTATGAGAGATGGATGTCTTGCATCGGTAAATGAACATAAATATTCATCCATCCAAAGATGAATTAACAACATATGTCGGTAGAGATACTCAATCTCACAGAACCCCATGTTTAACATTGAACTAAACAATATGAGGTAGTGTACACCAACAAATCACTAATAAAACTTGAAAAGGTTTTGTCAAGCATACATACATAACTTGGGGAAAAAAAGAAATATCATATCCATATATAAGTTCAAACTAAGCCATTGACATAGACCAAGTCAATTGTAAAATAATATTCCCATAGAAGCATGATGTCATACCAACATTAGGAAAATCCAAAAGGCCTTTAAACCCATATATTACATCTACATGCAAATAAAGATGCATACGAATCATATGAAATACCGCTAAGGTCCTTCATAAATGGAAAGTAAACTTTATACCATATAACACACAATGTGTAAACTCGTCAACTCTAACACACAATGTGTAAACTAGTAAACTCTAAAAAGCCATAATTATTTCCGTGTTAAAGAATTTATTAACATAAATACTATTAGATGATTATTGTGCTATGTATTTCAACACAATGAGTTAGTAATTTGGCACAAAAAATTAATACATTATATTTAATATTATTTATTGCAGGGTATGTCATTTCCACCTTATAGTGCAAGTAATGTTTTATCTATTATTTGTTTGTTACAAATATTAAATTATTGATATTGTATTTTAAAGTCAATTAGTTTTAAGTTTCCACTATTTTACTGTCCAAAAAAATTATAAGTAACCTAAACACATATCTTAACATTCATATCACTATGCACAAAGCATCTCTCACTACATCAAACAATAATAACCCTTAAACATTTATATCACTATACACAACTCACCTCTCACTACATCAAACAATAATAACCCATAGTGTAATGATTTCATTTGCAACACCACCCGTAAAAATAATATTTTATAAGTAATGTAATATTAAACATTTATATCACTATGCACAACCCACCTCTCACTACATCAAACAATAATAACTCGTAATGTAGTGATTTCATTTGCAACCACCACCCATAAAAATAATATTTTATAAGTAACCACCCATAAAAATAATATTTTATAAGTAATGTAATATTAGCATAGAACTATTTAATTTCTGGTTTGATATTCACCTCATGGTTGTAAAAATTTCTTGTAAAATTTGCATATTTCAAAGTTTTTTTAATATTCAATAAATCGTAAAAACTTTCTTGTAAATTTTGCATATTTCAGAGTTTTTTTAATAGTCAATAAATCATTGATTAAAATTGCAACTTTAGGGTGAAAGGTGGGGTGATAGGTGTATCTAAGATTTGAGTTTAGTGATAAGGTTTTTTTAATGTATATAATTTTTTCAATATATAGGTTAAACATGTTTTAAAAGTGTTGAATTGATTTATGTATTCTTTTAATATTGTAAAATTTTGATTTTACCAACAATCTAATTGTTTAATTCAAGTAATACTTATTAAAAAAATAAAAAACATAAAACTTTTATGTTAATCGTTTTTTTCAATACATCAATGCACTAAAACAAACAATAGTGTAATGCACATTGCAGAGATATGAAATCAATATGCTAAAAATCTATAAAATGAAGATTATATTTATACAAATGCTAATGATATCTATAAAACACTCCCAAATAACCAACAACAACTGATATCCATATTCCATAAAATGGCATGGTTAAAATAATATCAAAAGCTGCAACAACATTTACCAGAACACATCACTAACAAACAATACAAACCTGATACAGATCTTGTTGTCAAACAGGTTACAGTCAAGTAGTAAATCAAATAATCTTTGAAGTACAGTCAAGTAGTAAATCGAGTAAGCTTTCTTCAAAGAAACCCAAGTTCAATTCCTCTGAAAAAGCTGCTGCAGTATTAATGTAACCGATTGTTGTGAACTTGTGACATTTGAAAGTTATCTAAGCCTGGACGCTTTTAATGAGGCTGTGTAYATAAAAGTTGGAGGTAATAACARRGTTCCATTTACCGAAAACTAAAAAGAGACGAAATAGTTTTAAAAAACAATAAAATTAACTGCCATTAAACCTATCTTTAAAGCCATTAAGAGCCAGAAAACCTCGATTTTGTGGAGGAGACTTAGAAAGAACAAAGTTGTTACTACAATAATGTATGTAATGACCAACAGTTGCCATTGGATGAACAATCTGCAAATATCGTACTTCACATAGGCATCAGTGAATAAAATTATGCAGTGAAATCCAAACTATACCATCCTAAAGCTTTGTAGAGAAGAAAATGAAGTCGGATTACTCGATTTCTTCTTCGTTTTTGGAAAATTTATGGTATTCACTATCAAATGCAAACCTGAAAACAAACAATAGAAGAAGAGATCATGTTTTTTGAATGCAAATATGTCATCTCCCAACGAAGTAACTCCACAAAGATCCTAAGAAGGAGACGAAGAGAGCAATGAAGAGGGTAGCACCAGTTGGATTGCCCAAACCCGCCTACCAGTGGATTTTCTCATGTGTTGAAGACTTCTATGCTTCAGTGCTTTGAATGTCGTATTAAAGATCGAAAGTTGCGAGATATCTAGAGATGATGGAAAAAGATAGATTACGGATCTTCCTTACGAACACAGCTATGTTGGCACCTTTTGCATTTCTATGTTGGTCTCATCTCAACATTCTTCCCTCATTTAGAGTTTTAGATGCAGAGATAATAAGTAAAAATAACCATTTCATACAGGGATCAAAATTGAACATGTCATAGCCCGTCAATGGACTTTCAACATGTCCCAAAAGTGTAATTGAATAATTACACGTTAAAAAAAAATTAAATTTGTGTTTTTGCACGTTATTTAAAAAATTCAAAATAAAATCTAAAATTGCATATGAAGGGTAGCATATTTAAATGCCCATCATACAAATTTAGGATTCGTAATTGTGAATCATATTATACTTGTAACGTAACTTCATGAATCGTTCTGATACGTGTGCACTGTGGAGCCTACAGGTGTAATAAAAGTCCACTGGTGTTGTCGTCCCATCACTCCACTTCCAATCTATGATTCGACTCACGTTGCACCTCGTGGCTTGTCACTCCACTTCCAGTCTCCCTCTCTGTGTGCAGCGTACACAGTACGCCAGTCCACTTGTATGGGTTTTTCAATGCGCATTGTGGACAATGGACATTTACAGTTTGTTAATGCCCATTGTCGACCTATTGCATTAAAATCTTTCTAGTATTTAATTTAAAGGTTTGGTAAGATTCAGATCTTCCGGACCGGTTGATTTGAATGTTGGCTAATATGTTATGTTAAAAAGAAAAGCCCTGCATTTTCAAAACCAAGCAATACCCTGACGGAAAAAGTGGTGGCGATTCTAGCGAAGATCCGAAGTGGAGAAAGCCAAACTAGAAAGCCAAGAGCGAGGGGTGGCAAAGTTTTGGAGTGGAGAAAACCAAACCAGAAAGTCAGGGTCGCTCGCAGCATCAAGCTTCAGTATCCAGATTTGATTTGATCATTGTATCAACAGAATCTGTAGGATACTATTCATTAGGCAACCAGTGCCCATTGTTGGTTGATGTCTACTATGCTCTTGGTTTTAAAAATAGTTTTGTGAAGTTGTAATAGCACGATTTGTGTTACTGGTCACTGCAAGAATGGGCATTTTTTTAACGAATTGAATAAATGGCTGGTATGGTACTTTGAATTATGTTTGTTGATTGCTTACTTTACTATCAATATCAGAATTATGAAACCAATTTTAAATAGAGGACCCAATTGGGTTCGAACCGGTGACCTCTTGAGTCTTGGTCTACAGTCAAATGCTCCTCCAAACTACCACTGAGATATAGGCCCAAGTTCCAGCCACTTGTCACAGCTTTTGATTTCAGAACTTTCAAGCCCACCCGATAACCTTTTGAATGTGTGTGAAGAATGGATTCTTCATCATGACACGACTTCCAAGTTCTGCCCACCATTTTTACCCTCACCCAAGGAACCCTGTCGAGTGAATATTTTGGTCAACATAAATAGGAGTCGTTCGCAACATTTAAGAATTAAGCTCCTGCTTCCTCCCAGTTTTGTCGTGAATGACCTTGATTCAGGTGGAAGGATGGAGGACATGAGACAAAGGCTCGTGGAGGTTTTAGGGCCCTGGAACCTGGCCCTTTGCCTTAGGAACCCTACCAACATGTTATTGGAATCCATTTTGTTTTGATACCTCGCCTAAAAAGATAGGAACCACACAATTTTCTCGCTGTGCAAACGTGAGGAGTAGTTGGAGAGCTACGAACCAGATTTTTGAGTTCCAGAGGCTACAATTTACTTTGAAGGTTGAAATTTTAGGAAAAAGCTAGCCTCATAGATGCCAAGAACTTTCCGAAAGGGCTTTGTTCATTGTTCACACCAAATTTTGTTGTTGAAAATAGATGGAAAGTTTCTTTGCAAAAAATACATGTACATTTTTCTCTCGTAAAGTCAGATAGGAGAAAGTTGAAACGTATTACTTGAATACGCTTCATTCACTCAACATGTTCACCTAGCCTTTCATATGGAATCTAACCTAGCCTTCCATAAAATATGTTCTCGCTGGACATTCAATACTCTATCTTCCATAAAGTTTGTCTTATTAATGGATGAGGAGTTTTAGAATCTATCAAAGTTTGTGCTATTAATGGATGAGGACCATGGAGGCAAGGAGAATAGAAGAAATGCATCCAAAACCAAATTGCTACCTTAAAAAATATTAAGTGAACATGTGCAAACACCTTGCTGGAAACCACTTAGTATGCTATTGATTTAGAATTTGAATACCACTTAGTATGCTATTGATTTAGAATGAATTTGAATAGTTGCTTTCAATTTCTGTTACTTTTTAAAATTTTCAAAATAAGAAAGTCAAATTCAATAGTTATTTCTCAATAAATAAATTCACTCTTCAAGGCGAAAATCTCCCATACAAGTCATTCTCCTCCATTGTTTTATTGACGTTCTCTTGATAAACCCAGTTCCTCTCAAGCCAATACTCCAAGTTGACTTACCTTCTCAAAATGAGAAAATATATGGTCACCTCCATGTCAAAAAGTTGCTAGGCCTTCTTCGCTGCCAAGCTCTAGCCATGTTGTATGGTAGTATGGCAACCCCCATACTGTATGGTAATATGACATCTCAATTTTGATTCTTTAATTTTATATAAGATGTCTCCTAAATTATGAAGAAAATGTAGGTTTTTTTATTTAGAAAGATAGACAAGCTAACATAGTTCAATGTGGTCATTCAATTGGGCTCTGTAAATTCCTATTTCCAAAAAAATCAAACTTACCGATGCAGGTCAAAAAATTAAGAAGTAATTAACATAGTTTCAATGTTAACTCTCAATGTAGAAGGGATGAGGAAAAAACAGCTCTAACTTATAGTTTCTTAAAAGATCCAATGTCTAGATGGATTAATATACATTTTTAAAATATTTTTTTACAGTTTGGATGTTTAAAGCTAGATACTTATAATGTTATTATAAATTAAATTACAATTATGTATATTATTTTTTTTATCAATTATTTATACAAAACACAAATCACCCATTTTTATAAAGCTTCATGCCCAAATCCTTGCATATGTCACTTGCCTAGTAATTTGTCATAGAATGTATTATTAGAATTTTTTTGGACAAATGTATTACATAAAGTCTTTTTGGCATTTGCAATTAATTTTTAAAAGTTTTCAAAAAAATTTTGGACATATATATTACATAATAGCCTTTTTGGGGTGGCATTGAATTTTTAAAGTTTTTTTTTTTATGGATGTATTACATAATAGTGTTTTTGGGGTGGCAATTAATTTCCAAAGTTTTTGTAATAGATGTATTACATAATAGGCTTTTTGGGGTTAACCTGGTATAAGGACAAGAGTTGGGTTATGTTGGTTTAAGGACAGGAATTGGGGATAGATGGAATATGATGGGTAAAAACACTAAATATACCTTTGTTTTGGGGACAAAATGTACTATTTCATTTTTAGGATTAATACAATTTACAAATTTTGTTGTTTTATGAATTTACATTTACAAATTGGACTAAATATCTATTTGATGTTGTTATAATTGTAATATTTTCCAAGTAGGTAGCAATCTAGATTTTACTAATTCTTTTATTAGAAATAGAATTGATTGAAAATGTAATATTTTATTTAACACATTTTTTTTTATGAAGTGCCAGCGTAATTTATTGTTTTCAATTGAAATATAAATTTTCTGGAAATTTTTTATAGTGGAAGGATTGCATGATTATATACCCTTCTCACTGAAATTAGAACGTGCCCTTCAAATTTAATCACTAATTTTATACTGAAATCATATCCTAAGCCAGAATATTCAAATTTAAATTTGTCGCTCTTTAAGAAATTCAAATACAAAAACGTGAGCATGTGGATGCATGCAGCACAGTAGTATGATGCATATGGCATGGGTGCACTAGATCAATGGAATGAGAATGGATGGCAAGTTGGCAACTGTTAAGAAATGGCCCAGTCAACCTACACCAACACGTGTTCTGCCTTGACTTCAGACGTACAACCAAGGAGGCAGAAGACAGCGGAAATGGAAATGGCCCGCCCGGTGCCGGAGGGAGGAGGTCTAAGCGCAGACGTCGAGGGTGGCAACGCCATGGTCATGCTCCATGGAAACATGGGTGGTCAGCCGACTGATAGAGTCTTAAAGACTCTACAGCAGTCTGGATAGATGGGCGAAGGTAAGAAGCACACGAACGTGGTTGCACGTTATTCGGTCTCTGCAAAGTTTTAAAGACTTCGCAGCAAGTTAGATATTGCTCGCCTAGAAGTTAGAACTAACATGATCCAGAATCAGTTAAATCCACCGTGAGGTACTTCACTGTTAGAACCTTTTCTCGCATTAACTCCCAACCCGTAGCATGGTGTCATGAGTTGACAGGCTATCACATGGCATATCCACATCGTTTTCCCGGCCTTCGGAATTGGCCGTCGAATTGAGCAATATCCAGTCTGCTATGCAGCAACATTGAATGCTGCAGCAGGTGGGTGGATTGTAAGCAGTAGGATTTAAATTGCTTTTAGATCTGACTGCTTCCACTTGCAACAGTATTCAATGTTGCGTAGCAGGTTGTATATTGGCTGCCCTGCTTTGTCATTTTAGATCTGATTGTTAACAATCCATCTGTGGCAGCATTTAATGTTGTGTAGCAAGTTGTATATTGGTTGTCCTGCAGCAGGTTGTATATTAGTTGTCTTGCCTTGTCATTTTAAATCCGACTGCTTACAATCCACCTGCGGCAACATTCAATGCTACCTAGCAGTATGTATATTGACTACCCTACCTTGTCAACTTGATGAGAACCACCAATCTCCTCATTCAACAGAGCATAAATATAAAAAACAATTTAAATTTAACTATTTATAATACACATGCTGCAGTATTCAATACTGCTTAACAAACTGTATATTGACTGCCCCTTGTCATCTTGCAGAGAATCACCAGTCTCCTCGTCCATATAGTATATACTCGCTATCGAAGCCGAACGTATTCGTTGAGTGTACTGATATTAAAACGCATTACAAAAATGTCCGTGTCAGCTAATTTTCAAAGTTAGATGTTAAAACATAAGCCATGATTCAAGCTAGTGTGATATTCGTTTCATGCTTCTCCGAAAATATGTGGTGAACTTATTTTACGAGTATTGGCGATTAAAAATTTGATTCGATGCATTATAGGGTAAAAGATCCCTAAAATGTAAATTCTCCATATGGTATACCACTCCTAGTAATCTCTATGTTATATCAAATTTTAGAAAGTTAATTTAATGGTATTCGAACAGTGTAATAAAACTTTGTAATAAAACTTTTATAAAAAGCGTCTAATTTCATAGTATCTTGTAGAAATAGAACGAAGTAAAGTTGCGATTAATAATCGTTCGACTACAAATTAGAATAAAATTCTTTCATAGTATATTCTATGTTATACCAAATTTTATGTTGTAATTGCCACTGTGGAAAACACAATTACGATAAGATAAACAATACATATGCAAACAAAGAAGACACAGCAATTTACGTGGTTCACCCAAATGTTGGGCTACGTCCACCAAGCATTGGTATCGGTTATCTTATTATTCAGCTAATGGAGATTACAGACAGGCTCACTCCTCTCAGACACACTCTCAGCCTCTACGGGCATACAAATTTATAGCAATGTTTATTAGAAACTGACTAATAAATGTAATC
>JASDQU010683947.1:44849-59260 GCA_032191745.1 Picea mariana | reverse complement strand
ACACATACATTTCTTGTACATATACACTAGTATGTATGAGTTTCCTTGTTCTTGTACCATAAGATACCTTAACTTCGGGACGAAGTTTCCTGAAGGGTGGGTGTATGTAATGACCCTTTATTTATTAATGTGAATAATTTCATAAATAATCCTAAAAATTAGCTAAATTATAATTCATTATTATATAACTTTAATTAATTAAACCTTATTAATTAATTATTTTTTTACTATGATTAGCTTAAGTATGATTAACTCTTTAATTAAGGGTTAATGAGTGATTAATTATTAAGTGAGTCATTAATTGATTAAGTATTAAATTAAAGGTTTAAAAAATGAAATATAATGTTAAATGGGTTACGTATCCCATAAGGGATAACGCAACCCATACGTAAAAGGGAAATATTTAATAAAGGATGAGACCATTAAATAGAAATAAATGGATGGATAGAGGCATTAATCAAGGGATAAGGTGTTTGGTGGAGGAGTGAATATGCGAGGGCGGTGAAGGAGGCATAAGGGAAGGAGAAGGATTATGGAGAAGGGGATTGATTCATGCATTGGACGAGAGGGGAAAATGGGGAGTATTGGGACAGAGTTAGTTGACAGTGGGGTTTACAGTGCACCGGGGCTGAGGGGTTTTGGGCTCGGAGGGCTAGGACGTCCATTGATGTCATAGGGCTAGGCGAACTAGTCGGTAGGGTGGCTGGTTTTGGGTTGTCTTAAGAAGCAAGTTGCTGCGGATAGGTTCAAGCGAAGGGAGCGACAACATCAGAGCGAGGTATTTAAATTGTTATGTAAATTATGCAAATTGTTATGTAAATTGTTATTTATTTTTTTATTGGAATATGGGAGTGAATATGCTAGATTAAGTAAATTTTGAGTAAATTTCAAATTTACTATTCCGTTTTAATTCAATGGTAGTTTAAATTTAATGTCGGTCTTTACATGTTTTGATTGGCGCATGAGGTAACAACTAATGTATGATTAGTTATTAATTATTTCCTTAAATTCAAAAATTCAGATCGTATTTAATGTTGGAAACATTTCGTTGCGTTGCTGTTTGAGTGGGTGGATTAGGGGTAGGGATTATGTTATGAACATTTTCGCCGGTATCCTCCTACAAAGGCCCGATGCTGATCAGTATTACCATATAGTGATGATGCAGAAAAGATAACTCGGAGGTCTGACTAGGACCTAGGGAACCAAGAATGACTCGGGATATAACTAGACCGTACGACCCTCTTACCTGGTAAAGACATGTGGCATTCGAGACCAGTGACTTAATTCGCTCATATTAATCAGATTCGGGACTGTCCTTAAGCTATTCATTCTAAAACAAACCTTATCTTTCCGATGTCAAAAAAGTGTCAAGGATCGACGATCGATGATAAACCTACCAAACCGCTCTCAAATCGACTCTCTCTAAAAAGTGTCGATGCTGAAAACGCATCAGGGATCGACGATCGGGGATAACTTTATCGTGGTCAAAAATGTTTTTTATTATCCTTCTATATTTTCCCTGATCTCAATAAAGTGCATCGGGCATTGGCTATTGACGATTTCTTTTCATCCTTCGTTAACATATTTCCTCCTCATATTTTACTGATGCCGAAGGGGATCGACTATCTCTTGAACCTTTAAGAGAAAAACTTACGTAAACCAAAACTTCCTTCTTCCTTATGCCGATGAAGATCAATGCTTGAAAACTATTTTTTTTCGAGTGGTTCCTTTTCTTACTTGAATTATTTCCAACGTCGAACCTATGTGCATTGGGTGCAGTGTTTGGCTGTCGATTCTTAATTCAGGTGTTAAGATATTTTAGTCATGGGGTTTCATAAGTTCAAACAAACCTAAATAGGTGATGAGATTCATGAAAATAAACAAATACAAAACATTTCCCAAAATTAAATCGAGTTAGATAGTGCAGAAGATCAAGTGGTACCCAAAAAGTGAAAAATTTGATAAGGTTGTTTTAGGGTGTTTTGAGTGCTCAACACAATCCTACATGTTGAATCATTTCCTAACTATTTCAATGTACTTTGTCTGATTCAAATAGATGTTTCTAGTGGCTTGATCTCTCTTAATCTTCATTCTAAGAATGAAGCTAGCTGCACTAAGATCCTTCATGTCAAACTTGGAGGATAGATTCTTCTTCACCTCCTTTATTGCATCCATGTTTCCAATCATCAACATCTCATCAACATACAAAGCTACATATATGAAACACGCACCTTACTCCTTTGAATATATGAAGTGATCATGTTTACTTCTCACAAAGCCCAAACAAAGGATGTATGTATGGAAGTTATGGTACCACATCCTTGTAGATTGCTTTAAACCATAGAGGGGCCTTTTTAGTTTGCACAACAACTCTTACTTTTCCTTTACTACAAATCCTTCAAGCTATTCCATGTAGATTTCTTCTTCCAGGTCCACATCTAGGAACGTTGTCTTTACATCCATTTGTTCTATCTCCATATCGAATGTTGTAGCCATAGACATTAGTATTCTAATGGAAGTTATTTTTTCAATAGGGGAAAAAATATCACCAAAGTTGACTCTCTCGACTTGGGAATAAGCTTTCTCTACCAATTGAGCTTTGAACTTCTCGACTTGTCTTGCGACATTCATCTTCTTCTTGAATACCCACTTTYTAGTGAYGAGATTTATTCCACTAGGTAACTTAACTAAATCCCATGTCTCATTCTTGTGCAAAGTTTCCATCTCTTTGACCATGGAGTCCTTCCATATTTTACTATCTGTGTAGTCGATTGCCTCACCAACTGACTTGGGCTCATCATCGATGGTAGTTAGAATGAATGTGGAATGAAAGTTGGTTGGACTATACATTTCAAGTTGTTTCTTTACTCTTTATTACCTCCTTACCATGAGATTTTGTTGTTCCACCTCTTCCTCAAATTCAGTCCACTCATTTGAATCATCTTCTTCGTTCATCAGTTCAAGCTGCACCATATTAGGATTATTCTCGGTCTAAACAACTTCTTCAGGCTCATACTTACCTCATACTTCTTTGAAGACCAAATCTCGACTATACACTATTATTCTTGATGGAGGATCCTAGTGATTTATATCATTTCATTCATTGTTTATATCCAATGAAAATACATTTGACTGCCTTCTTGTCTAGCTTGCTTCTCTTTTCCTTGGGAACGTGAAAAAATGCATCACAACCAAATACTTTGAGTTGTGCAACTGAAGGATTCTTACCCAACAATACCTCATGTGGAGTTGTGTCAACTAGCACCAATGAAGGTGACATATTCACTAGATATCTTGCAGTGTCAACTGTCTTTGCCTAGAATTCTTGTGAGAACCCAACACCATTGAGCATGCTCCTTGCCTTATCCATCAACATTTTGGTTCATTCTCTCAAAAACTCCATTTTTTTGTGGTGTATATGGTGTGGTATTTTGGCATGTTATTCCACACTATTTATATAAATGATTAAATTTTTTTCCATAGAATTCACCACCGTTGTCAGTTCTGAAGACCTTAATCTTCTTGCATGTCTAGTTTTCTACAAGATCTTTAAACTCTTTAAATTTATCGAAAACCTTTGATTTCTTCCTTATGAAATATATCCATGTCTTCTTGGAAAGATCATCTATGAATGAGACATAATACAAGGATACAACAAATGAAGGCATTGTAACCGGGTCAAGCACATTAGTATTCACCAATTCTAGAATCTCAAATTAACTTGTCACTCCAGATGGAAACCTCACCCGACTTTGTTTTGCATATATGAAATTTTCAAAAAAGTATACTTCTAAACCACATTTAGGAAAACCTTTGGCCATACCTTTGTTGTTCATATCTTGAAGTCTTTTTTCTCGAATGTGTCTCATCCTCTCATTCCATAGCATGGTTGGGTCAATTTTATCATGTCTTGTAGATTTGGTTTGTACTGACTAAGACCGAGTTTTATCAAGTTGAGTCAAATTCGAGTCAACTTCAGGAGCAATGATGATGTTGCATTAAGTCGAGTCGACATTCTGTAATAACATGTATAGGGTTCAAATATGAACTCTTTTCATTAATACCATCGCACCTCTAACCATATTGCATGAATCCTTCTAAAACAGAGTATGTACCCCAACATCACTCATATTACTGACAGATATCATATTTATTTCCAAACCTAGAATGTGTAGCACAAATGGAAGGGTTCTTTTCCTCCCATCCTGCAGTATCAATCGAAATCTTCCTCGTCTGACAATTTATTTTTTGGAGTCATCCCCTAAGAACACATCACCTCCATCATATAATTCATACTCGCATAACCATTCTCTATTTGGTTCGATATGATAGGATGCTCTTGAGTCGATCAACCAAACACCTTGATCCAAATCTATACTAGTCGACTCCAGGTACACATCACCTCCCTTATTCGGGGTTGTCCTTCTCTCAGTCCACTACTTCTCATCGGATCCTGTACTGACTTCCACTGCCCTCAACTTACAATTTTTTTTGTAATGCCCAGATTTACCACATTTCCATCATCTTTTTGACGACTGAACTAGGGATTTACATCTACCCTTCGACTTAGACTTTCTACTGGATAATTTTCCTTTATCTATTTCAATTGGTCAACCTCTCACCACTAAAGAATCCTTGGTCGATCCTTCCATGTTCTTTCTTCTCATTTCTTCTAACAACAAAGAAGAAACCACATCTTCTGGAACTAGTGTGGTTGTATTAATCCCTATAGCCACGACTAAGTTATCTGAGGAGTCTAGAAATTATACACTTCTCTGCCTTAGTGATTTTAATATCCACACACGATAATTGGCTTAAAATGGTGTTAAACGTATATAAATTCTCAGTCACTAAACTTTCATCACTCATTCTCAAAATATATAGTTTCTTTCTGAGAAACACGTTATTTACCATAGATTTCAACTAGTATAATATTCCTATCTTGTCCCACAATTTCTTGGTCGAGTCTTCACCTAAGACGTCCAGTAGTACCGACCCTGCAAGACAAAGTTGAATCATACTTTTTTATCTTCTTTCGAGTTTCTCCCATTCTTCCATCGACATTCCTATTGGTTGGGTACCTAGATAGACCATTGTCCATTGTTCTCGATCTACAAGAAGATCTTCCATTTTAATCTTCCAAAACTAAAAGTTCTCTCCATTGGATTTTTCTATTTCTATTCTCAAACTGTTTTCCATTCTTTACCACGATCTTTAACACAATTTATGACTTACGACTCTTACTGTACCTAGGGTTTAATTCTTAGATTCAATATTGGTAAATAAAGATCTCACTCATCAAAGCATACCATGGCTCTCATACCACTTGTCAGGGAAGACCTAGGCTCTAATACCACTTGTGAGGAAATGAGATACAGTTCCACACTGAATCTAGCGGAGGAGAAGAAGTATTTTATCAAGAACGTAAATGACAAAGCAATCACACAGAACACAAATATTTTACCTTGGAAACCCAAACCGAGAAAACCACCATTTCCTTAAGCATTCTACTCTCTTGTTGTCTTCTTCATTCTGAATAAAAGGTTACATGTCTAACCTTGATCCACACCTAAGACACAACTACTCTCTTGCTGTCTTCTTCATTCTGAATAAAAGGTTACATGTCTAACCTTGATCCACACCTAAGACACAATCAACATCATACCCTCTTTCTTGTGCAAGAACAACCCTATAGCCAATCCAGCTTACACCTACATGACCAACGACCTACGATTTATACATGCATTAGAATATTTTGTATCATCCTTTATAGCCTTACAATATGCCTCTTTATCGGCTTTACAATGGGAAAAACTCTAAAGGATTGGCACACAAAAATGGTTATAGATCCATGCATATCATTGGCTACGAATCCCGTAAGTCTCGGGATTATTTATAGTTGAATCCAAGTCGGATTACCAGTCAAATACGAGTTGGCCTTCATTCATTCTCTAGTCGGTTGTCTCACACATGCACTTCGACCTCTTATTGGTTGACTTGTCGTCGATATCTTCGACTTCGACTTTACTCTGTCGACTAAACTCAACCTCTGACTTGCCATTGATCCACCTCGACCTTAAATGTTGTCGATCCACCTTGACCTTCGACAATAGTCGATTCACCTCGACCAGACTTTCACTACAAAGAATATAAAAACCCAACATTGGGTACCTGGACCCGCTAAGAAGGCAACAAGGGAATATGACAAAGCCACCATATGTCTAAAAGGACTCAATGCAAAAACCAATTTCCCTTCTTCCCACTTTGATAGCCTCCTCGAAACTAGTCATCACAGTGAGAGATGCACCATGCAGTGAAGCAACTCCCCATTCGATAGCAGGACGCAAGAGCATAGGGCCAATGATCGGATGTAGCCAACATACCAATTGAGCCTGGCGCCCACAATCCACGCAACATCTCACTGCGATGACCACGACCAACGTTTTAGCAGCAAAAGAGAATTCTCAGGGATGAATATGAGGTTTTAGAACGTCGAGCACCATCGTCGTGATCCAATTTCCCCGTAAATCTTGATAGAAGTTTCATTTTGGCAGAAAACAAATGCTCCAGAAAATGATGAACCGGAATTTAAATCTGAAAAAAGTTCAAAGGCCCGGATAGCCGAGAGCACAATGTGGAATGTTGGCCGCACAGTACTCCTCTACAGAACGAGAAACAAGAAGATAGGATTGTTACACAGTGACAAAAAGGAATCCACTGAAAAGTTGCTCAGCGATTCCTGAAGTGAAGTGGTGGACAGCCGGACCACAAACACACTGAGCCACTAGCTCCTACAAYAGCTACACTCATTGTTAAATAGATACGGTGCGATTAGGTCTGCAAATACTTATCGACCAGTATCACCTCCACTCCCCCGATAAAAGCCACAATTCGTTATACTTGATATGGATGTGAAGGYGGGAAAGACGCGCGGGTACAAAAGCGAGATTTCCAAAGGAACCATCGAGATCCTTGCCATCGTTACTCAATGAGCCATGGATATTCTTCGATAAGTCTTCGAATTCATCTACAAAAATGTAATGGCAACGCCGACAGGAATCTGACAAACGTTTCAAAATGTCACGTAATGGTCTCCGACAACCAATATCCACTCATCGATGTATAATTGATTGCATTGCATCTAGGATTAAAAAGTAGGGAACACTATGATTTGTAAACAATGAGTCCAAATAACAAGTAATGGTATTCACAGAAAAGTGGTCAATTAATAGTATACTGACGAATCATGACAATGATGGAGCCATGGAATCGCTGCTCTGGAAATCACTGCATAAAGGAGAAATCAACCCTCTGACAAATCGGTGTACCCAAAGAGATATTCTCCTGTCAAACATAGAAATCACTACATATCTTAGCAAAACGTGATCATACACCTACAAATATGAGAGAACGCTGCAAAGAAACACATTATCTGTCGGCTTTCTAAAAAAAACTCTTTCGTACGCGACCAAGGGAGGGAAATTCTCCCCCATCAGTCACACCAGATCCCCAAAGAGAAAAACTGACCAGATCATATTCCAAAACAACCAAGAGGCAGCCCTAAACACAAATCGTCCCTCCAATCAAGGGATTTATTGACACGGTGCTGGGATGGGCGGACTTTTTGAGCGGAGTGTGAAGGCACTGGATAAAAGTATGGTGTATGTATAAGAATAACATTTAAACAATATTTTATATTTTATGCCAGTTTTTAAAGATGGTAGTTAAAACCCTAGTAGGTGGTTGTGGTGTGTGGGACAGAGACTTAGTAGGAAATGATCTAAAAATTTAGTTTCTTAGAAAGCTTTGGCTTTTACTATATGTTTGGCTTGCTAAAAATACCATGAATTTTTATGTTTTATTCTTCACTCTATGTCTTTTAATATGAGTGAGTGAGAGGACATAATAACTCAATGATAATAAAGACATATGTTGGTTTTGAGGGGGAAATTTGACTGTAAGATCTCACTCACATTTACATGTGGTTTAAGGTACATGTGTTGTAGGGATGGTTTGGTATTTTTATTGGATTTCTTGATTGGGGTAAAACGGATAAATACAGATTTTTAAGTTTGTATACTTCTTATGCATTTATATATTTTCCACTTAATGTTGTAATGGATAAATTATTCCAAATCCCTTGATTAGGATAAGAAGAATAAATATAAAGTTTTAAGTTTGTATACTTTTTCTGCATGCATATATTTGTACTTCATTTAATTTTTCTAACTCACTTAATATTGTAATGAATAAATTATTCCAAATCCCGTTGAATGTTGTAATAGATAAATTACTAAATGCTTTAAAGGAATTTTTGAAATTAAATATAAGGATACTTCACTCATATCTTTCTACTCCTAACTTTAACTTTCTATTAAATATAAGGATACTTCACTCATATCTCTACTCCTAACTTTTTAGTTAACTTAATTTTGCAATGGATTCAATTGTCTAGAATAAGAGTAAGAGTAGAAGGAATGTTACTTTACTTCATGAGATATAGATTAGTTTTTGTTTTCGTAGCACTAGTTTTCACATGTTGGTTGATGGTATTTCAGTTCTTAGTTAAATTTTTATGATTATTATAATACTATGAAGGTAGTTTTTAAAGTTAACCTTATTTTGAATAAGTTTATTTTAAATGGAGATATCAATTTGAGATAATTTATAAATTTTAAATAAATTTGTTTTATATTAAAATTGTATTTAAAACTTTTTAGTATTTTTAAAGATTAATATTTAAAAAAATTATGATTAAAATAAAGAATACAATTTTTAATATAAAAACAAAATATTTAAAACACTAAATTTAAAATTAGAAATATAATTCAAAAAATTAAAAAAAATTCAATAATATCTTATAATGTTATAATTATATCCCATATCATAATTTAGATATTACATTTTAGTTATTTTTATTATATTTAAAACATGACAATTATTTATTTTGATTATAAATTAATAATGATTAATTAAATTAAAAAAAAATATTATTTAAATTAAATATTTTATTAAATTATTAAATTAATTTATAACAATGAGAAGAGATTTAGTTTTTTTAAGTAATTAAGTTGATAAGGATCATATAAATTTAATTTTTATTAGGAATATTATAATAAATTTAAGTTTTATTGTAAACTTTAGTAGGAATTTAAATCTTCTCGTGGAGATTATAATGAATCATTGTGAAACCAAATGTATGGAAGAATTAATTTATTGTAATTATATCATTTAAAATTTTTATTGTAAAATTTATATTAAATTATAAGTATAATCAATATTTATTTATTAATATTAAAAAGTTATAATTTTTTTATTTAAATTTTTAAATATTTAAGAAATATTTTTAAAAAATAATAATTAAAAATTATATTAATAATAAAAAAAAATTTAAAAATTAATTATAAATAAAATATTTTAATATTTATTTTAAATATTATATATATATATATATAATACTAGTCTAGAAAGGAAAAGTTTACACATTAAAATATTTAATCTTATTTAAATATGATAAATCCTAATTATAATAAATCTATGCTAATATAACACTGCAACATGTTCTTGAACTAAACAACAATCACAATCAAATGTTATGGAGTAGTAAACAAGCAAAGGAATTACAATATTTCTCCAAATTCATTATCTACACTACACATAAAACTTTAAGAATACATGATGATGATAATGATGGTGGTGATGATAATCTTATTGTTAAAACTCTAATCATAAGTTAGTTAGGTTACCTAACTGTTATACAGTTACATGACATTTATTGTATTTTTATATTATATATGTACGTCTATTTATTGTATTTTTATACCAATATTTTTATATATTGGTATCAGAGCATATTGATCTTATAAACCTGCTAGTTTATTAGATTCCTATAGTTTTTAGAGCCTGGTAGATCATGTAGATTTTCGATGGAGAGTTGAAGTGCAGTGAGAATGTGCAAAGAAGGAGTTTTGATGTAGCTGAAAATAGATCTCGAGTTCTTCCCAAGAAAGAAGATGTGAAGCCGTGAGAAACCCGTGAATGAAACCAAAGAGATCGAGAGCCATCCTTTTGTCTGCCTGGCAATTCAGTGGAAGAGAGCCACCAATTTTTTGGAAATTGAGAAGCCTGGAGTAATACATGTTGATGTGGATTGCCAGTCAGGGAGGAGAAGAATTTGGATATAGTCATGTAAAGACAAAATCAGAATAAAATGTTGTGTTGTAAAGAAAAGAGGCACGATGATGTGGATCGCCAGTTTGGGAGGAGAAGAATCTAGAATCCGTATATAGTCATGTAAAGACAAAATCAGAATAAAAGGTTGTGCTGCAGAGAAAAGAGGCACAATGCGTGAAGTTTAACTGCAATTTTCTCAACATGAAGTGTAAAAGAAGAACTTGCGATTTTCTCACTTGACTTTAGCAAATATCTCACAGTATAGTTTCAGAACTACGTGAAGTTTAAAAGAAGTGACCTACGATTTTCTCACTTGCAAACGAAGTCCTCTTGATGTGTGCGTGCCTGAAGCAGCTTACGGCTTGTCTGTGTCCCTCGACCTGAGTGCTTGATGATCAGATGATCTAAAATGTATACAAAGGTAATCCTTTTTAAAATGCTACATATCTTTTGAAAGTTGGCGAAATTAATGATATCGTGGACATTGAGAGTGTTGTGCACATTATTCTAAGGACATCATAATGATGCGTATATACATTTAGATACTTTACGCTTCTTTATTCTCTATGATAATATAACAATATGATGGGCCATCCTCTCATTATGAGTGGCATCTATGAGATAATTGTTATTAAGTGATTGCAAAATTTATACCAGAAAAAAAAATTTAACCGAGAACCACTTAAAGTGGTGGATGTATCTTCTTGTTATTATTGATATATGCATGTGTTTGGGGAAAAATTATTTGGAGTGATAAGTGGATTTCATTAAGTTATAAAGTTTATTTCAAGGGAAACTCGAGGAGTTATAAGGTGCACTCTTTTTGCAATAGAACTTAAATGAAGACTTTGATGTGTATTTAAGGAGTTATAAGGTTTTGTATGGAGGAGTTTTATCCATTTATTGTAATGGGAGTTATAAGGGTTTTTTATTTTGGCCTTGAACTTGTAAAGGTGTTATAAGGGGTCCAAAAAATTTCATATTTGTCTTTGCATCCTTGACCCGCCCTAAATTGAATAAGGGGGTCTTAGGATCTTTGTTTGCATCTAATTCATTGGTCATCTCTCTTCCATATTCTGCATAATGGCAAGAATTGAAGAAATATTTACAATATTGCACGCATTAGTTAACTCAACTACGTAATCTACAATTGCAATAAAAAAGTGCACCCTCAGTACAATGATTACTTGTTTACAAGTAACGCACAAGAAAATTGATAAGTTCAAACTTCAAAAGAAAATGTTATCTGATGAGTTAAATGTCCTTCGACACCAACAATGTGATTTCAATAAACAAAATGACATCAAGGATGAAAATAATGAAGACACTCAGTTGACTAGTGATGACACTCATAAACATGACGATGAGTTGGATAAAGTATCTATGTCAGAAAACGTTACGGATAAATGTGGCAAAGAAATTAGAATTGTTCGACCATGGGAAGAATTATGTTTTAAATGAAATCGATATGGACTAGGATATGTAAAGGATGTTGACAACCTTTTTCATATTCCTAATTATTGCGAACCTGGTTTCTTTGTGAGTGGAGGTTTTTTAATGATGATAAGAAGACAGAGATTGAGGATATTGGTAAGGAACATGTACAAGATATTGTTAATGATGATGTTGCTATAGATATTCCAGATCATGACAATCAGTCGAATAAAGAACCCATATAGTGAGAATACTGTCACCGGTTTGGCCATGATAAGTCAAACTGTTTTGATCTTCACCCATGCAGATTTTGTGGGAACAGAAATCACCTCTCAGTAAGGTGTCAAAAGTGCAAGCGGAAACATATTCATTTTGAATGGTTAGGGAATTGGCGTTGGCATTTAAAATCCAATTTATTGGAGCATTCTTATTGACAGATTTATACACAAGTACAACTGTACTTGATTGGAGATATTTCTATAGTTGACAGACATGAATGTTTTTCAGGATTGGATGATATATGGTATGATCGGGGCCAAGTTGATGTAGTATTTTGAGTTGAAGATCAAGTCTACAAACATTTTTGAAAGTGTACGCATTGTTCCAGTAGCTTATACAGGTGTTGGATCTCTTCTTGGCCATACTTGTGAATGTCGATCAAGGGAATTTGAACCACTTGTCCCTGACAGGGGGGAATTTAAAGTTTACATTCAGGTTCCAAGTTTGATTTAGAACCCATGAACAGATGATCAAGTATGCAACCTAGTTCTTGGTATGCAGTCTTGTTTTCGAACACATTTTCGTTGATAGTTTGTGGTCAACTTAAAACCACCAATTGAGAAGAAGACATGAAGTTATGCTTGTTACATTTTTAGATTTTTGAACCTTGAGCTCTTGTTAGTTTATGGTAACTTAAAACCATGCCATTTAGTAGAAGACATCATCTTCTGTTAGACATTTGGTTTGTGGTCATCCCAAAACCACCAAATGAGTTTGCGGTCACCCTTAAACCACCAACTTAGTAGAAGACATCAGCTTCTGTTATTTTTTTTCACAGTTCAAAGAGCATCTTCAGCCAACCCTCTGAATGTTTTCTTAACACATTGTTGATTTTCAAGTAGTGGCAGTTTTTCAGGCAAGAACGAACTTATGATTAAGGGGGGATGTTAAAAATATAAGTTAGTTAGCTTACCTAATTGTTATACAATTACATGACAGTTATGGTCTTTTTGTATTATATATGTATGTCTATGTACATGATTATTTGCTCATTGATGAATATAGAGTATGCCTTTTCTACCAATATTTATTTATCTTTATTCATCATGGTTTCTTGATTGTTTGATTTATTTACATTATGTTTCTTCTTCTTTTTTTTATTATGAATCTAACACTTATGAAGGTAAGATATTACTTCAATTTCTTTAAAATTGTATTTCTATGCTGAAACATTGAGAGAAACATTCCAAAATAACCATAGTTTTGATGACTTGTGAGGTTAGGAAGGTATGACACATATTTTTAGATTGGGATCCAATATCAGTATAGGCAAGGCATTCCAAGAGGAAGTGTTTTTTATATTCTACCCTCTTAGTGTCACAAAGATGATATATTCTCATCCCATGGTGTTTTGGGAGTTGTCCATCATCCAAATTCATTCGGTAGCTAGTGGGAGTTGGTTCTTATGTTAGCAATGACGATTTTCTTCTTGCACTTTTCAAAATGTAGAGGTGATTTTGATATTCTAAATTAGGGTTGACCACCGCATTGTAGTATCTTAATTTTCTTTTATCCACTAACTCTTTATGACACCACATAGTATCCTTAATTTTACAAGTGATAATATTTGTAATAATATGGATATTGTGCATGATGGATTCTTCTTGTATTCCCCATTGATTTATCCAAGATTTGACCTCTATAGATCATCTCGTCTTGAGTAGTAAACAAGTGAAATTAGTACTACGTATACATCACTTAAATGTTGAAGTAGAATTTGATAGATCTAAATGTTAGTAACTATTGACAATGTTACAACTGTAAATTGAAGTTTCCAAAACCTTTCTAAAATAAATTATTAAATAAAAGGTGTGGCATATTAATCCTATCCATAACACTTCAAAGTAAATGAACTAGAACAAACATTGTTATTTCAATTTTTTTTAACAAGAAACTCTCAAAGTTATTTAATATCTTTCAATTAATTTTAATCTAAACAATAACAATAATAATATTATATATTTGTTTTTAGATAAACAATGTTGTTATATTAAAATATGTGGTACTTTGGTATAACAATTCAAAGTAAGATTGTGTAGTTTCCCAAGCCAAACACTATTAATTTTCAATTAATTTTAATCTAAACAATAACCATAATAATATTATATATTTGTGCTTAGATAAAAAAATATATTATTATATTAAAATATAACAATTCAAAGAAAGATTGTGTAGTTTCTCAAACAAAAAATCTTAATTTTCAATTAATTTTAATCTAAACAATAACAATAATAATAAAAAAAATGTTGTTATATTAAAATATGTGTTGCTTTGATATAACAATACAAGGATTGTGTAGTTTCTCAAGCCAAACACCATTAATTTCACCTCAACTCTCGAAAAAAAAACATACAAACCATCCTAGCCATGTTCTCTTGCAATGAAAGCACCAATGTTCAATATCAAATACTACTACCTATGAAACTCCAAATAAATTGCTCCTAGGATGACATATAAAGCAAAGAAAAAACTAATAAAAATCTAATACTTAAAAATAATTCTATAAAATTAAAAAAAAAAAAAAC
>JASDQU010683946.1:160273-170302 GCA_032191745.1 Picea mariana | reverse complement strand
AATTAGAAAAACATCGGTGAAAACCATGTGCTGAAAAACCACTATAAAACAAATGCAAAAACTACCATTTTTTTTTTTTGGGGGGGGGGGCATTTCCCCCGAACCCCTGTGTCCAAAACACAACGTAAACACTAGGTATAGTCGTGCAAAGTATATAACACATACCCAACACTCCTAAGTACCCAAAAGTAGGGAGGTTAGGGTAGGGCCCTAACATGCACTACCCTTTCAAAAGTAGCATTGTCCTCAAGGCTAGAGATGTGGAAAATGTTGTAAACTTGCTACTAGTTCTCAAGTAACATATTTTGATTACATATATTTCCACTGGATTAGAACTTCTTGGAGAGTGTGATGGCATAGTCAATTCTTTTTTAGGCCAATAATACTTCAGGCTATAGACAAATGGACCATTCTTCATTGGGTTTAGGAATGCTAGTTTGAACTTGGAAACTCAACTTCATTATCTTCTTCAAACATGATACATGAAATATTAAATCAATCTTGGAGTGGGATAGAAGAGCCAATCAATAGGCTACTTTTCCAATGCCTTGGAGGATCTTATAAGGTCAATAGAAGTCTAGTGTGAGATATGAGTTTCCTTTGTCTTTCAGAGAAGTCTATTTATGGGGTTGAGGACAAAGAAACACATGATACCCTTCTCCAAAAAATGTTCAAAGCATTTCTAGTCATCCTATTACTTCATTTTATTTTAAGCTAGAGCTACATTATTCTAAAGGGTTTAGAGAATGGCATCTTTAGTGGAAAAATGTGCAATTCACTTCATGAACCTTAAATGTGTTGGGTAAATAGGAAGCCACTAAGGTTTTGTTTTCTTCCATATATAACTTCATATAGTGTCACTTTAGAAGCACCATGATATGATAATTGGTATTATACCACCATTATGTAAGGGGAGTTGGGAAAGTTATATTCTTTGTAGTGAGAATTCAATCAACCGAATGGCTAGTTGAGGATGATCGACTGGGAGATGGATCGATTGATGGTTAAGTCAAGTCGATGGTCAACATATGGTTGACATGTGGTCGACATGATGACCCGATTGAAGGTTAAATGGATAGTCAACTAGTATCTAACTGAAGGTCGAAAGGTTATCTAACTATAGGTTGACCGAATGGTCAATGGGAATATGACTGGTTCATAGTCGACTAGTGTTTGAATGGTGGTCGAAACTTGTAATAGAATACCAAAATATGCAGTATCATAACCAATCATATTGATGAACATGTTATTGTTTTGGGGCACCATGAATTAGGTTTTTACATGTTGTAGATGCCTATAAATAGTGCATTATGTAATATTTTCTAGGTTACTCAATAGGTTGTTGTAAATCCTTGGTTTCAGAGAGAGTGTTGTAACTATGCCTTGTAAGAGTGCATTGGTCATCAAGATGTAAGCCAAACTATGTCTTGTGGTAGAGAAAGAGAGTAGGATGACGAATTGTGTCGTAGGGGTAGACCAATGCTAGTCTTATAACTCTTTATTCACATAATGAATAAGACAAAAAGGAGTGGGAGCCGCTCAAGCATTGTTGGTTTTCATGGTTAAGGTTATCGAGGGTAAATATATGTGTACTACGTGTGATTCTCATTGTTTACTTTCTGTTTAATTCTATCTTCTCTCTCATGTTTGGTTTAATGTTTCTAACAATTGGTATCAGAGCAAGGTTAAGTAGGTCTTGGATTTGAGCTAAACCTAGGTCCAGTGGGAGATATAAAGAAATGACTCATTATTGAAAGAATGGTAGGTAGTTCTAAGATTGGAATTGAAAATTTTAATGGCCAAAACTTTGAGTTGTGGAAGCTTAAAATATAACATCTCCTTATAGATCAAGAGCAATGGTTTATTTTGGATCCTAGAACAATTCTGATGGGCATGCCAAAGGAAGATTGGGATAAAATCAACAGGAAGGTGAGGAGTACGATTTGAATTTGTCTTGGAGATTCAGTATTGTTGAATATCTCAATCAAAGACACTGCAAATAAACAATGGGATAAGATGGGTAACTTGCACCAGTCGAAATCCCTAGTAAACAATTTGTTTCTTTGAAATAAATTGTACCTTCTAAGGATTAGTGATGGTAGCTTAGTAACATATCACCTAAATGAATTCAATATTTCAGTAATTTTGTTATTGATTGTGGATATTAAAATCATTGAGGAGGAGAAATGTATCAGGATGTTGTGTCCTTTACCATATTCATGGGATAGCTTAGTCATGGATATTAGGAGTATTTCAACCACATTAATAATTGAAGATGTGGTTGCATCTCTATTGTTAGAGAGGAGGTGGAATAACATGGAATGATCAATCAAATCTTCTTTGGTAGTCAGAGGTCGACAAGTCGACAGAGGAAAAGATAAATTCTTTGGTAAAAATTTTAAGTTGAGGGGTTGATATAAATCCTTGTTTTAGTTGATGAGAATATATTAGAAGTGTAGTAAAATTGGGCATTACAAAAGGGACTGCAAGTCGAAGGTTGATGAGAAAATTCATAGATTTGACGAGAATTAGTCTACTAAAGGAAAGACTTCCCCAAACAAAGGAGGGGATGTGTATTTGGCATTAACCGGTACATAGTCATATCATGATGTTGATTTGATCGTCTTAGGTGAATCTTTCCATATGACACCTCATAGAGAATGGTTTTGTGAATATGAGAAGTATGAAGGAGGAGATGTATTCTTGGGAGACAACTTGACAACCAAGATTGTTGGATGAGGTAGAGTCTGATTAATGCTAAAATATGGGAGGAGTAGAACCCTTCAAGGTGTGCTAAATATCCAAGGTTTGGAAAGAAATCTAATATTTTTCAACAAAATCGGTGATGCAGGTGTGCACACTATATTTGAGAAAGATTTGTGCAAAATGGTTAGAGGAGCGATAGTCTTGATGAGAAGAGTTCATATTAGAACCCTATACAAGTTGTTGGGGAGTGTCAACTCTATAGGATGCAACAATACAATAGTTCCTAAGGTTGCCTTGACTAAGGTCGACTCGACTTCAACCAACTCGATTGTTTCTCATCTAGTCGACCCGACCATGTTATGGCACCAGAGGATGAAACATATTGGAGAAAAAGGACTTCAAGTTGTGCACAACAAAAGTATGGTCAAAGGTTTTCATGAGTGTACTTTGGAAATTGATTTCTATGAACATTGCATTTATGGAAAACAGAATCATGTGAGAGTCTCATTTAGAGCTATATGGAAAAAATGGATTTTCGAATTGATACATAGTGATGTGTTTGCACCTCTCCTCACAATTTTTTAAAGAAAAAATGATGTTTCTATTCCTTTATACAATAAAAATTACATTTTCTAAATACTTAAAATAGTATACAAAATAAAAATAGATATACATTTATAAAAGTATAGATATATATTACACTTATAAATTAAAACTACATTAATAATATACATTTTATCTCTTACTTTTTATAAAATAATTCTCCATTTATTTATTTTATATGATTAACTATCTCTTACTTTTTATAAAATAATTCTCCATTTATTTATTTTATATAATTAATTTAATTATGTTAGAAATTATTTTTTCCTGTTAATTTTTCCCAAATCAACCTCAGATCATGAACTAACATCAAAGTTTTTGGGTCGTTCAATGATTTATAAATCTAAAAATAATACATGCTAGTTTACGTTCAACAACGATGAGTTTAAGTATGCCAACATGTTAACACCCCCTTAAAGGGTGGCTAGCTTATTTTTTTATATTTTTCAACCTTTTATTTTTCTTTTTCCATCTTTATTTTAGGGTTTTTCTTGGCTTGGATTGAACTTATAAACAACCATGCATATATGCTTCCACCCTCTGCACTGCGCCCTTTACAGATTGCCAGGACGGTGTTCGTATGTTCGAATCCTTCCATTGCAGGGTTTCAGTGGGTTTATCCATTTTGTTTTGAAATGTCATCGATAGCGATATAGCAGAAAATATAGCAGAAAATATCAGAAAATTTCACACGCGGTTGAGAGGATTGTAATGTGCGTGGATTTCTACTCATTGAATTTGTGGTTGAAGCGGGCATAATATCCGTGGACTTAGAAGAATAATATTGTTTATCTCATTGTAAAAATTGGCATACTACATCTACTTTCATTTTTCTTTAACTGTTCTTTGATGTTTTTGCTCCCTCGCTCCCTTACCTACTCGCCCATGGTTTCTACTGTTAGGGCTTCATATAAAATTAGATCTGCCAAATGATTCAATTATACAATTCGAGTAACCCACAATGGATTTTTATCCTACGACCATTTGTTCCTTTCGAATTCTATAAGACAATTCGGAACTAAAAAGCATTATTATGCTCTATCTTTCAAATGTTGCAAAATAGTTTTATAAATTATAATTAATATAATGCATTTACATAATTTATTAACTATAATTGATATAATGCATTTTACACTTTCCCTGCTATGATTCAAAATGGAACATTGTGATGAATTCAGTATTTACATGTTTTTAAATTATATATGTTTGCATTGCATTTCACAACTTGGAAAAAAAAAAAAAAAAACATATATTTAATTGCTTTATGTTTTTACAAAAATATATAAAAAGCCACTCATAAGAGGAGAAATCATGGAATGTTTACAGCTGGGCACTTTCTTCTGCAATGGGATTTGATTTGCAATTGGAGGTATTCAATCTATATGGAGAGGTTATTTAAGATTATCTTCTTGTGAGTGAGATACTTGTCAAGGAAAGCCTTCAAAAATCAATTATTCAATAATAATAATAATAATCTATTTTTTAAGGTCACTATCGAACCATTGATGAGACCTCTTAGCCCAACTACTATTTGACTTGTAAAATCTAGGGAGGTATAAATACCCTACTACGGAATACTAGGAACTATAGCAACCACCTAAATATTAACTAATAAGTTTTGCTACAATATAATTGATGCATTTTACAATGTCGTTGCTTCCTATTTCATAACAATTAATTATTGGTAATTTTTTTGAATTTAAAATATTTTGTAAATATAAAAAAAAAAACAAAATTTATAATAATTATTTATTCCTAATTTATTTTTTTTAAATATTTTATAAATATAAAAAACAAAATTTGTTATTGATTTAAATATTTTATAAATATAAAAAACAAAATTTGTTATTATTTAAATATTTTATAAATATAAAAAACAAAATTTGTTATGTGATTAATGTAACTAAATAAGTCGTAGTGATAGGTTATTTTTTCCTCACAATTATAAGGTTTTTAAATTAATTTTAAAAAGAAAAAAAGCTAAATTATTTTGGCATTGCCACATCTCTCAGGCATTGCAGTGGATGCCTGAAGCAACACTGCCACATCTCTAAGACATTGCAAGAAAAACATTGCAATGTACATGTCATCTAGCTACTACCTGTCATCTAGTTGTTACCTGTTCGACGTCTCCTCCTTCCTCATCCTGTCTTCGCTGATCCCTGTTTGTTGTCTCCTCCTTCCTCATCATGTCCTGTCTTGTCCTAGCTACTACCAGTTTGACTCTACTCTTTCCTCATCCTGCGCTGTAATTTGGAGGGCTCCTCTTCTACCAGTTGAGTCGAGCTGCTCAAGTCTCTGTCCCTTTGGCCAACAATGAGCGGAGCTCCAGTCTCGATCCCTTTGGCCAACAAAGAGTGATGCTCCAGTCTCAGTCCCTTTCACCAACATCCTTCGGGGCTACATAAGGAGATCCAACTTTGTTTTGTGGTTTCTGGAGATGGATGGAGAGCTTAAGGGGAGAATCTTCTCTTCTCTCCACCAGAAGGAAGACAAAAAAATAGATGAGTAAACTTGAATTACTATTTCTACATGTTTACTATTGCTGCTATTTATGTAACTAAATTGTTTTCTACATAAGGAGATCCAACTTTGTTTTGTGGTTTCTGGAGATGGATGGATGGAGAGCTTAAGGGGAGAATTTTCTCTCCACCAGAAGGAAGACAAAAAAAAAAAGGTGAGTAAACTTGAATTACTATTTCTACATTTTTACTATACCTGCTATTTATCTAACTAAATTGTTTTCTACATAAGGAGATCCAACTTTGTTTTGTGGTTTCTGGAGATGGATAGAGAGGTTAAGGGGAGAATCTTCTCTCCACGAGAAGGAAGACAAAAAAATAAGTGAGTAGACTTGAATTACTATTTCTACATTTTTACTATTCCTGCTATTTATGTAACTAATTTTTTTTCTAAAATCATAGATATTATTGTGCTCTCAAACATGCATTTTTCCTATTTCTGTAGCTATTTATTTTTTTAAGATCACAGACAATGTTATGCTCTCAAACAAGACTAAATTTTTTTGAAATTTAAGAATCCACAATACTTGCTTCATGTGTTTCTGGTGGGCATTAGGGATTTCTTTGCTTTTTGTGGTTATGTGGTGTGATGTTTCCCCTCTGGGCTTCTCTGTTTCTGTTATATTCTAGGGCAGCGAGCTTCTTCCCTTTGCTTGAATTCTGAATCCAACTCCTTTCATGTTGATAAGGTGAACGAGCATGGTTACCAGGCTTGAAGCAAACATAGATCTTGAAGGAAGGACCAGTGAATAAACGTTGGTATGGAAGGCAATGCGCTTCACTTAAAACAAACCAATGGTGGTTGTTCCCCTCTCGGAACACAAATTGGAATAGGTTGAGCCTGAGTCAAATCTATTTCCTTCTTTTAAGGTAATACCCCCTGAATTGATATCTAGACGAATTTGGGATTCCAAGTTGAGCTTTCTATCTCAAGAACCCTTCACAATTCCTAACAGGCAATTGAATCGGTATTAGATACGTATTCATGAAACCCTCATCCGTTTTTTCCTTGTCTAATGCTCTCTATTATATGTGAACAACCTAAACTACAAATCTGTATTATGTATGTAATAAGGACTCTAGTCCCTCAATATATTTACGCTGATAAGCGTCCCCCTATCAGACTTGCACGATTAATCATGTTTTTAATTACTAAATTTAATCTGATGGTTAGGAATTCAAGATGCTGGCATATTCTTCATCTTACATTCAAATGAAAGAATGAGATTTGCCTAATTAACTCTCTTTCATTTATCAATTCATCCGTTTATCATGTTTACTTTTTCACTTTTACAAAACATAATTAAGAATTTACTAGGTCAACTTATCAATTGCCACGAATCATGATTTAGTAAATCCAAACAAAATTACTTCAATTTAACATTTAGCTCTTTAGTTTTAACATTTACCCAGCATCAATTATCTCTTCATGTCCGCTAGGTTTGGCCATCTCTCCCATTGATGTATGGATCACTCTACTGGATGCGCGTGGCAATCTCCCACTTACGTTTCATATTTACTTGGAATCTCCCATAGCTGCATGGATCACTCTACTGGATGCGGGTGGCAATCTCCCACTTATGTTTCATATTTACTTGGACTGGATGCGCATGGAAATGGAGTATGGATCACAGGTGTTATTTATTTGGAATGGATGCGGATGGAAATGGAGGACCAGGTGTCCTAGCAGTGGTGTTTCAGATCTGGACGTGGATTAATCATATTTACTATGAAATCATATTTACCTGGACTGTTTCATACAACATGTCTACTAAACATTTATTAACATTTACTGTATCAGCCCTTTCACTATTCCACGAGATGTATCCGTCGTTTCACGATGTATCCGTCGTTTCACTTTGCCACGAGAGGCCACGAGAGGCCAGGGAGAGGAGTGGATTAGCCTGCCGTTTCACTATGCCATGAGACGCCAGGGAGAGGAGTGGATTAGCCTATATATTGTGTTTACGTTTAGTAACGTTTCTAAGCCATGTTGAAAATTTATCTCTGCGCAGATTTTCATGACCATTTCTTTTTGCTTATCTTATTACATATCGAGGATACCACTGTTGATTTCTAACACAATTCTTGTGCAGCAACAAAAGACACAGGAGGTTGATTACGAATTTTTGCGCCTGTGTTGATTATTCAGATTTATATGCGCCTGTGTTTTATGTTAAGATTTATATGCTTTAATATGAATATGAATTGTTTTAATGTTAAGATTCATATCGCATTCGTAGTTCATATCACACTTCATATCGCATTCGCAGTTCATATTCGCAGTTCATATCGCATTCGCAGTTCATATCGCATGAATTGATGAAGTTCATATCGCATGCGCCTGTGTTTTATGTTCATATCGCATTTGCAGTTCATATCGCATTCACAGTTCATATTGCATGAATTGAGGAAGTTCATATCGCATGCGGCTGTGTTTTATGTTCATATCGCATGAATTGATGAAGTTCATATCGCATGCGCCTGTGTTTTATGTTCAGATTTATATGGTTTAATAATATCGTATTCACAGTTCATATCGCATGAATTGATGAAGTTCATATCGCATGCACCTGTGTTTTATGTTCAGATTTATATTGTTTAATATGAATTGATATGCGCGTCTTTTCTATGTTCAGATTTATATGCGCTTAGTAAAGGAAAAAAGAGGTCGCTGGCACTGCATCAGTAAAGGAGAAAAGAGATCGGTGTCAAAGACTGCAAATAGATTGAGGTAGGTTGATATGTATCTCACTTGCTTTTTCACAGTTTTATGCGTTCACACTTCTGCAATCTTAAACTGTACATCCTTAGTCTGAAATAGTTGGTTGCATGTAATCGATAGGGTTCGGCATTTCTACCAGGGGTTAAACCTTTGTGGAATAATATTTAACATTTAAATTTAACATTCACACCAGAAAATAAACGATGTAGTTCATATCGCAGCACAACCAGAAATGATTTGAATAATATTTAACATTTAAATTTAACATTCGCAGTAGAAAATAAACATTCGCAGCAGCAACAAATTAAAATTGATGGACGCCCAATTCAATACAAACTTTGAGAATCCTAATTTATTTATGCAGTTCATTATCGCATATTCATATCCCAGTTTATTATTCATATGTTTTATTATCGCGTATTCATATCGCATTATTAGTCATATGTTTTATTATTCATATCGCATTATTATTCATATATTTTATTATTCTTCATATGTTTTATTATTATTCATATGCATTATTATTCATATGTTTTATTATTCATATCGCATTATTATTCATATGTTTTATTATCGCATATTCATATTGCAGTTCATTATTACGCATATTCATATGAACTAATTTATTTATGCAGTTCATATCGCATGAATTGATGGATGCCCAATTCAATACAAACTTTGAGAATCCTAATTTATTAGGATTCTCAAAGTTTGTATTGAATTGGGCGTCCATCAATATAGTACTGCTAACTATGAGAATCCTAATTTATTTATGCAGTTCATTATCGCATATTCATATCGCAGTTTATTATTCATATGTTTTATTATCGCATATATAATAACCAACCACATTCCGATAGGCGTCCCCCCCTATTTATATAAATATATAAATTCAAATTTGATTTAATTCATCATATTCTCCCCATTTTTTCGACGGTAACAATGTTATGCTGTAAGGTAAGACTGTAAGCTACATAAAGGCTTTTCTGGTTGAAGGCTATGGTACATGTACATTCAGAAATGGGAAAATAGTAAATACAATGAAATGCAATGTCTTATTTCGTCCTTTACCTGCAATAGTAATTTGTTTGGTGTTGGTCTTGGTTACCGCTCTCAAAGATCCCAAGTGTGACGATGTGTACAGAGATACGACCTCCAAGAGTCCAAGTGTGATGCTGTATACAGGGAAACGATATGACAAAAGCAAGACAGCATCCCAAACAAATCATATTATTGCTTTCGTTTATACGGCTGGGTGGGATCACGGATTAGCTGTAGCGTTGAAAAATATATGATTCTGTTATCTAATCCAAAGTGTGAAATGAAATGACATTAAATGACAGTCCAATCAGTTACCCTAAAAGCATACATATGGAAATGAAATGACATTCACGATATCCACTGCAAACAGAATAAACAATTTATTGTTCATGGCTACACCACCAGGATTTTGTCGAACATTACAACTCAAAT
>JASDQU010683946.1:143726-155512 GCA_032191745.1 Picea mariana | reverse complement strand
TATCTACAATTATACATTTTTTTAAAAGGAAATTCCATGGCTAGGGTACTAAACATGTGTACTAATGAAGATGTATGCCTTATATTTTTCTTGAAAAATAACACCACTATTAGAAAAACTCAAATTTCACATAGTTATTCACAATTTCTACAAATAAAAATTATATATTTGGAAAGATAATTCAATTTCCCACATTTCATCTTTTTACACGATATTCAAATTCATTGTAAATATAGATAGAAAATTATTGCTTGAAACTATTTGTATAATCTTGATTATTTTGAATTGGAAAAGATATTTTAGTACTTAATTTTAATATGTGCAACCTAAATCTAAGTGATCTATATAAGTAAGATAAATTTGTTATTCACACCATGAAGTGAAGAATAAAAATAAACAACATATTGTTTAGGGATTTACAGACACTATTACAGAAGCCCCCCACCTACAACATCCATTCCTATCAACAATTATCCATGTAGTTTCTATATAAAGTTTAATGGAAACTCAACGCATAGGCAAACAAATAAGAGCATACATTTTCCAATGCACAAGCTAAAAAAGATGAAGGTGCTCCATACTTCACACATGCATAAGAAAATAATTTGTTAGCCAAGATGACAAACCATTCCACATAGTAGAATGAGTTGTTATGCACCAAGACACCCTATACACCTTCTCAAATACACCTTCTCAACATTATAGGTAGGTGTATAAATCCTCTTTAATTTTCCATTATAACTTAAAAAAAACTTGTATAAATCCCCTTTAATTTTCCATTATAACTTAAAAAAACTTTATATCATTCAATTTTTAAACTTTATATCATTCAATTTTTAAGATGATGTTCTAAGTCAACATGTGAATGATGTCACTTGTCATTTTGGATTTGCTTGTTAGTTTGTCACTTGTGTCACATGCCATTTTCAAACCACCCATTAGCATGTTACTTCACGTGGCACATTGAAATTTATTTGAACACAAAGGAAGAGAATTTTAGAATTTTTGTTTATTTTAAATATATATATATATATAATTTACGTTAAAAAATTTATAGTTTAAAAAAAAACATGATCATATTCATCAACATATTCATTATGTTGAAATTACTAAGATAATTGAGAGGGGGGTTGAATCAGTTGTTACTCTTCTTAAACAATTTTATGTTTGTAAAAATATTGTTACTCTTCTGCAACTGAGGATCGGGATTATGCAAGACATAAACAACAGAAATAGTAAACATCAATCACACACATGATATACACAGAGACATATATTCATGAGGAAACCCATAAAGGGAGAAAACATCTTCTTCTTAGAATGATAGGCAGTCTTTTAATTTCTATACATCATGGTATTTGAGCACCAACTCATTGTGAGGCTACCACCTCTGTTTTACAAGCTGCAACTTGTTGAGAGCACCAACTCTCTAGTTTCTCTAGCACCCACTAGAAGGACGCATCAATTCCCTGAGTGTTCCATCACCAACTAGATGGAAGCACCAACTTATAGACACATAGGCACCGACCTGTATAAAAAATAACAATGGTTCTCCCTTGCACCACCCTACCACCCTGGTTTTTCTGGTTGCAACCAAATGGAAGCTACAACTCCCTATGTTCAAGCACCCACTTGAAACTCTGAGTACAACAGTCCTCCCTAGCACCACCCTACCACCCTCATTATAATTGGTTTTTTTATTAAACCCTTACAATAATATAGATATATCAATGCTTACCATTTCTTGTATGTTCTTCAATTCTTCTATGCTTCTGTTTGTTCATGCTTGGCTCCACTTGCTATCTCTTTTTCATCTATGCTCCACTCTTTCTCCTTCTATGCACCATTGCATATCTGTTCATCTTTTCTTCTGCATTTTATGCTCTGTGATCCATATCCATTCTATGCGTTGTGCCTCTTCTATCCTTTTCAGCTCCTAAAACCCCTTCTAAGTGCATGAATGACTATATAGACAAGAAGTTCATGTCTGTCCTCTTGTTCAACATTTTTCTTTCAAAATATCAACCCATCTGTGTTCGAAGGTGACCCTTCTGTCAAAATTGTGACTCTTTTGTGTGTGGATGAGATACGTGAGAGCCTTCTCTCAAATATGCAACCCTTATGTGTGTGGATGAGAAAGGTGTGACCCTTCTGTGTGTAGATACAAAAAAAATGCGACCCTTCTGAGAACGGTGTGAACTTTTTGTCAAAAATGTGACCCTTCTGAGTGTTGGTGTGATGCTTCTGTGTGTTAGTGCAACCCTTATTTGTTTTTGTGTGACCCTTCTGTGTATGCCCAAAAACAAACAACGTGACCCTTCTTTCTTTGGCACGACGCTTCTGTGTTTTCTAGAAAAGCAGTGTGACCCTTTTGTTTTTGGCCGAATGGAGGTGCGACCCTTTTGTGTTTGGTGAAAAAAGGTGAAATCCTTCTGTCTCAAAAGAATATTGACCCTTCTCAGTCCATGCTGGATCAAAAACTCGCCCCATCATTATCCTCTCTCAGATAAAACCGATTGCTACCTTTCTAAGTCATCTCCAAATCAAATACACAATCCATCTATGTTCTACCTCCCCAGTATGTGCCTCATGCGAGAACCTAATATTTATACTCTTCTGAGTGCACTTCCCATCACTACCAAAAACAAAACGCTCCACTTCCAAGTCATTTGCATGAAGAAGAAAAACCTGCCCCTTCGAATCCCGTGCCAGCAAAAAAAATGACTCTTCCTCTTCCTGAGAAAATCACGACCCTTCCTCTTCTATGGTAGTTGAAATTAGACCATCATCACAACCACCAAATTCCATATTGACCACCATCACCAATTTATTGAGAAAAATCTAAAAAACTATGTCAATTTTTGGAAATCCAAGAAAGATGAGAGCGCTCACCATGATGAAATGTATATGCCATCAAGTATGACCATAGGACCATGAAATTGCAATGGTTGTTTGAAGGGCATTGTGTCTTGTCCTCAAATCTCCCAATCACATAATGTTATTCACATGTGTGCTTTATCAATGTTGCCTTTGTTGTGCCCAACAAGGTTTTCTTACTTTTGATTACAAGAACTCTATGTTGGTCCAAGTGCATGGAAATTATAGAGATACATACCACATACTATTTTTAGTCTTCATATATTCTCAAATATATAATAAGAACCACCATGAAGTACTAGCATCACAAGCAGGCTGCTCCAAACCCCCACATTGTCACAGTCTATCCATTGTCGCTATTGTTGTTTCCATCAATGACAAACACACTCTTCTTGTAAACATGCCAACAATATCCCCCTTTTGTATTGATGGCAACCCTGAAAGGTTGCACTATTCTGCTTAGACCTCCAACTATAGCATCCAGACCACACCTTTTTTTCCACCTTTGACATCAATGTCAAAAAAAACTAAGAGTGACTATGTTGTCCCCCTAATCAGAGATAAAATAAGAAATCTCCCCCTTATCAGATAGACTATTTTAACTTGATAACAGGGTCACGCTCAACTTCTGGCATAGATATTCAAACTGGGATTTTGCAAGCAGTTTAGTGAAGATATCAACAATCTATTCCATGGAAGGAATATAATTCAGCTGAACAACTCTGTTTGTAACCTTGTCTTTGAGAAAATGATATTTTATAGGTATATGCTTAGTCTTTTAATGGAGAACATGATTCCATGAGACACTAGTGGCACTTGTGTTATCACAGTGAATTGGAATGGGATCAATATAAGTTACCTTCAAATCTGTAAGAGTTTGTATCATCCATAATAATTGAGTTCAACAAGTAGCAACAACAATGTACTATGCCTCTGTAGTTGACAAAGAAATAGATCCCTGCTTCTTACTAAGGCATGCTACTAATGAATCACCTAAGAAGAATGCACCTCCACTGGTTCTCATTCTCTCATCCAAACAATTTTCCAAATCAACATATGAATATGCAGTTAATTGAAAATTCTGATTTCTAAGATACCAAAGACCATAAGTCATTGTACCCTTCAAATATTTGAATATTCTCTTGACAACTGCTAAATGACTTTGTTTAGGAGCAAACTGATAACAACCTACCATTCCAACAACTTGCATTATATCAGGACGAGATGTTGTGATGTACAAAAGACTGCCTATCATTGATTGATATGTTCTTTGATCAACATTAGGTGAAATATCATCTTTACTGAGCTTGCAACCAACCACCATAGGTGTACTAACATGAGAGGAATCTTCCATCTAAAACTTCTTCAACATTTCTTTCAAATACTTTTCTTGAGAGATAAATAACCCTACATAACTCTGATTGATTTGTAAACCAAGAAAATATGTTAGTTCTCCTATCAGGGACATCTCAAACTCAGATTGCATAGCATTAGCAAACCACTGAACAAAAGGGTCATTAGTACATCCAAAAATAATGTCATCTACATAAACCAAAACAACCAATAAATCATGACCTTCAAAATTAATGTATAGATTACTGTCAACAATACCTTTCTTGAACCCTTTGTCTTGTAAAACTTTTTCCGGTCTATAATATCAGGCTTGTGGTGCCTATTTCAGTCCATATAAGCCTTTTTCAGCTTGCAGACATAGTCAATATTATCTTTCAGTGAGAATCCTCCAGGTTGCTCCATATATATTTTTTCCTCTACATATCCATTAAGAAATGTTGACTTAACATCCATCTGATATACTTTAAATTTTTTATGACATGAATAGGCAAGAAACATTTTGATGGCTTCCAATCTTTCCACTGGTGCAAAGATTTCATCAAAATCCTGTCCTTCAACTTCTGCATACCCTTTATAGACCAATCTGGATTTATTCCTAACAATTTGTCCTTGTTCATTTATTTTATTTTTAAACACCCATTTGGAGCCTATTACATTCTTATCTGCAGGTCTAGGAACAAACTCCCAAGTATTGTTCTTCTCAATTTGATCAAGCTCTTCATTCATATCTCTAATCCAATTGTCATGTTTGTTGGATTCATCAAAACTTTTAGGTTCAATCATAGATAGGAAATCAATCTAAGATTGTTATGAGTCTTTAATCAATTTTCTTCTTGTCTGAACTCCTTTATTCATATCACCAATTATTTGTTTTTCAGGATGATTCTTTCTAGCAATTCTGAAAGGTGGTTTTGTTTTTGTCTGGTGATTTGAGTCTGCCTGAGTATTTGTATATTCATCTAACTCAGAATCTTATTTTTCTAATTCTTGGACATGTTCATCTTCAACTTCAACTATATCCTCTATTGTTGATTCAATGCTTCTTACATCTCGTACCTGGATTTCTTCATCAAATTTTATGTCAATACAATCAACCAATTTATGCAACCTCTTATTATAACATATGTATCCTTTATTGTTTGTAGCATACCCTAAGAATATACCTTCATCATCCCTGTCATCATATTTGCCAAGATTTTCATCATTATTCTTGATATAACACTTACTCCCAAAGACTTTAAAATGCTTGATTGAAGCAAGTATTTCAAACCATAATTCATAAGGAGTCTTGTCACTTTGTGGCCTGAGATGAGATTTATTAAGAATATGTACAGTTGTATGAATTTCTTCTACTCAATATGTTTGAGAAATATTACTTTCATTCATCATTTATCTTGCCATCTGTTGAACTGATCTATTTTTCCTCTCAACTACTCCATTTTGTTGTGGAGTCCTTGGAATAGTATACTCTCTTTTGATCCCATGTTTATCACAAAACTCTTTGAATTCTCTAGAACTAAACTCTCCTCCTCTGTCAGACCTTGCTGCCTTCAATCTTTTTCCTGTTTGATTCTCAGTCAGAGCCTTAAACACTTTGAATTTTTCAAAATCTTCAGATTTTTCTTTCAGAAAGGCAACCCACGTGAGTCTAGAATAATCATCAATAATCAACATGAAATAATTTTATTTTCCTGTACCTTCCTTCATTGATGGTCCACATAAATCCATATGTACTAACTGAAGAGGTTTCTTTGTTGATGCAAATTTCTTAGATTTAAACTATGTCCGAGTAAGCTTTCCTATTTGGCAAGGTTTGCATACAGAATCATATGGCTTTGATATCTTTGGAATATCTTTTACTGCCCCATTGTTTCTAAGTTTGATTAGATGTTCAAAATTTAGGTGTCCAAGTCTCCTATTCCATAGCCAACTTTCATCATGTTTTCATACATGACACTCTTCTCTATCTTCTTTTAGCACATATACATTATTATTTGTCCTTATGCCTTTAGCCACCACTTGTCCTCAGTTTACAAAATTTATCTTACAATATTTGGAAGTGAACACCACTTCACATCCTCTGTCACACATTTGAATTACACTGAGAAAATTATGTTTCATCCCATATACAAGAAGAATATTCTGGGCTTTTCCTTTTCCATTACTCAAACTCACCATCCCTTTACCCTTGATTTTATCTGGTTCATAATTTCCAAATATCACATTTCCTGTTTTTCTTTTACTTATAAACATAAACTTATGCATGTCTCTAGTCATGTGCTTGGAACATCCATTGTCTATGTACTAGGGGTATTTTTGTTTTTGAGTTGAAAGTACTAGACCACATTTTTCACTATCTTTCGTTTTCCATGTGCTGGCATTTCTAGCTAAGGGTTTTGTCCTTGGATCTGCTTTGCAATTCTTCAGATGGAAATTTGCAGCTTTGTGGCCAAAGTTATGACAGTTATAGCATTCGAGCTCATTGTTCAGTAGGCCAAAGTGATTGGTGCAACTTTGTCTACTCATTGGTTGTTTAGTTCTATGTTGCAAAGATTGTTTATTTCTTGATCTCCTCAGTTGCATGTATCTAAACTTAATTTGACAATTTGCAATCTTATGACCAAAATTAGAGCAGTAAAAACAGTAACCATGGAAGAAATTTTGGTACTTGAAGGATGGCCTTCTTTTTGGCATTTGTTGCTCCATCTTCTGATATCCTTTTTTTTTTATCATGGATCATCTTGTCTTTATTAGCTTTTGGTGGCATAGTACTCACATGGTCTGATTGTCTGCTGACTTGGAACTTGATCATCTTTACTGGCTCCTTGCTTTCTGGCTCTTTGCTACTTGAACCACTTACATAACCTAAATCAGTCTTCAACAAAGGATATCTTTGTTTTCTTAGAATGTCATTTAGTTCTGCTGAGGCTTTAATTCTTAGAAGATTTTGAAGATACAATGCTTTAAACTTCTCCATTTCTTTTATGGTTTTTACTACCTCTTCTTCCAAGGCTTCACATATTGCCTTCTTCTCTGATAATTGTTGTTTTAGAATGTCCTCTATTTTATTTACTTATTCTAATTCCACTTTTAGAAGGGAAAAGTCTTCATCAGGTTTTTTACTGTCTTTCTCGAACTGTATCAACAATTGTTTTTGCTTTTTCTTCTTAAATCTGAGTCTAGAAATTTCTTCTAGGGCACTGATCAGTTCTCCTTCCAAGTCAACCACAACTTATTCATCATTAACATCACTTCCTATGATTTTATTATCATAATACTCTTTGGCCATAAGCATAAAGTCATTAACCTTATATTCAAAAGAAGAGTCATTATCTGTGTCTCCTGAAGAGTCATCATTGTTTACACATAAACTTTTCTTTTTACCAAATCTCTTGGATTTGTACTTATATTCACCTTCAGAGTTTTGGTCCTTCTTCTTATGTGGACACTTAGATGCAAAGTGACCTATATTTCCATAGTTAAAACATTTTAAGGGAAACTTGCCTTGGTACTTGCCTAATCCTTTATTTAGTCTTCTCACAAATTTTCCTTCAATTTTATCAGGCTCAGAATCCTCATTCTTGTCTGCTTTAAATTATGCTTCTCTAGAGATGGATTTATCTTTACCTATCCTCATTTCATATGCAGTCAACGTTCATAGAAGTTGATCAAAAGGAAGAGCTTTTAGATCATTAAGTTCTTCTATAACAAATACCTTTGGGTTGAACCTATCTAGCAGAGATCTCAAAATTTTCTGAACTAAAGAGGTTTCCTCAATTTTTTCACTAAGTCATTTCATTGCATTTACTAGTTCTTCAACTCTCAGAAAGTACTTCCCAAAAATTTCATCCTCTTTCATCTTTATATGTTCAAACTATAATCTGTAGGTTTGAAGCTTGGCGTCCTTTACCTTCTCATTACCTTGATAACTGCTAATGAGTTTGTCCCACATTTCTTTGGCAGATTCTAAGTGCATAACTTTTACAAATTTTTCTTCCGCAAGCCCACTCAGAATAGCATTCATAGCCTTAGTGTTGAATCTGAATTCTATCTTGTCATCCTTAGAAGCTAGTACAACTGGCTTTACATAACTGGTCTCTACCACATCCCAGACATCTGCACCTAAATACATTATGTAGGTTCTCATCCTAACTTTCTAGAAGGAAAAGTTTGTTCCATTGAACATGGGGGCCTTATTGGTTGAAGTTCCTTCATGGCTAGTCATGTTTAAGCTCTAGGATCTACCCTTAGATAAAAGGGAACTGGATCTAATACTAATGGTTGAAATTACTAAGACAACTGAGAGGGGTGGGGGTGGATCAATTGTTACTGTCCCTAAAAATTTTTATGTTTGTAAAAATATTGTTACTCTTCTGCAACTAAGGATCAGGATTATGCATGATATAAACAACAAAAATAGTAAACATCAATCACACACATGATATACACAGAGACAGATATTCATGAGGAAACCCATAAAAGGAGAAAACCTTTTCTTCTTAGAATGATAGGAAGTCTTTTAATTTATGTACATCATGGTCTTTGAGCACCAACTCATTGTGAGGCTACAACCTCTTTTTTACACGTTGCAACTTTCTGAAAGCACCAACTCTCTGGTTTCTCTAGCACCCATTAGAAGGAAGCACCAACTCCCTGAGTGTTCCAACACCAACTAGATGGAAGCACCAACTTCCAGTCACACATGTACCAACCTATATAATAGAGAACAATGGTTCTCCCTTGCACCACCCTACCACCCTGGTTTTTCTGGCTGCAACCAGATGGAAGCTACAACTCCCTCTGTTCAAGCACCCACTTGAAACTCTGAGGAAAACAGTCTTCCCTAGCACCACCCTACCACCCTGATTATAAAACTTTGTTTGATTAAACCCTTACAACAATATAGATATATCAATGCTTACCATTTCTTCTGCATTCTTCAATTCTTCTCTCCTTCTATTTGTTCATGCTTGGATCCACTTGTTATCTCTTTTTCGTCTGCGCTCCACTCTTTCTCCTTTTGCACACCACTGCATCTCTTTTCATCTTTTCTTCTACATTTTATGCTTTGTGATCCATATCCATTATATGCGTTGCGCCTCTTCTATCCTTTTCATCTCCTACAACCCCTTCTAAGCGCATGAATGACTATATAGACAAGAAGCTCATGTTTCTCCTCTTGTTCAACATTTTTCTTTCAAAATCTTGACCCATATGTGTCTGAAGGCGACCCTTTTGTCAAATTTGTGACTCTTCCATGTGTGGATGAGATAAGTGTGACCCTTCTCTGTGTGGATGAGAAAGGTGTGACCCTTCTGAAAACAAGTGCAACCCTTCTGTGTGTAGATACAAAAAAATGCGACCCTTCTGTGTGTAGATACAAAAAAATGCGACCCTTCTGAGAACGGTGCAAAATTTCTGTCAAAAATGAAACCCTTCTAAGTGTTGGCATGATGCTTCTATGTCTTAGCATGACCCTTCTTTTTATTGGTGTGACCCTTTTGTGTATGCCCAAAAAAAAAACAACACGACCCTTCTGACTTTGGCGAGATCCTTTTGTGTTTTCTCGAAAAACAGTGCGACCCTTCTGTTTTTGGCCGAATGGAGGTGTGACCCTTCTGTGTTTGGATGAACAAAGGTGCAACCCTTCTGTCTCAAAAGAAATTCGACCCTTATAAGTCCATGCTGGATCAAAAACTCGCCCCATCTCCATCCTCTCTAAGACAAAACCGTTTGTTACCTTTCTAATTCATCTCCATATCAAAGAAACAATCCATCTATGTTCTACCTCCCCACTACGTGCCTCATGCGAGAACCCAAGATTGATACTCTTTTGAGTGCACTTCCCACCACTACCAAAAAAAAAAATGCTCCACTTCCAAGTCATTTATGCGAAGAAGAAAAACCTTCCTCTTTGAATCCTGTGCTAGCAAAAAAACGTGACTGTTCCTCTTCCTGAGAAAATCGTGACCCTTCCTCTTCTCTAGTAGTTGCATTTAGAACATCATCACCACCACCAAATTCCATATTGACCACCATCACTAATGTATTCAGAAACATCTAAAAAACTATGTCAATTTTTGGAAATCCAAGAAAGATGAGAGTGCTCAACATGATGAAATGTATATGCCATCAAGTATGACCATAGGACCATGACATTGCAATGGTTGTTTTGAAGGGCATTGTGGATTGTCCTCATATCTCCCAATCACATAATGTTATTCACATGTGTGCTTTATCACCATTGCCTTTGTTGTGCCCAACAAGTTTTTCTTACTTTTGATTACAAGAACTCTATGTTGGTCCAAGTGCATGGAAATTATAGAGATATAGACCACATACTATTATTAGTCTTCGTATATGCTCAAATATATAATAAGAACCACCATGAAGTACTAGAATCACAAGCAAGCTACTCCAAACCCCCACATTGTCACAGTCTAGCCATTGTTGTTGTTGTTCTTGCCATCAATGACAAGCACACTCTTCCTGTAAACATGCCAACACATTCTTCCTCGATCAAAGAGGGAATTCATTGCTTTCATTTACATAGCCAACATGGTTTGCGTCTCTCTTTTATTTTTTCTGACAATACTTGTGGAGTCTACATAATTCCATGTGGGAAATTGGAATAAGATAATGAAATTGAGTTGTCTAAACTTTCTATGTTTTGGCATTTTTCAATGGAATCTGACAATATAAATTTGAGTGAAATCACATATTTCTTTTGTTTAAATTTCAATTATGAATGCATAATGGATTTATCTTCCTGAAAAACTCCTCTGGCACTAGGATTGTATAAACTTAACCACTCACATATGCAGATCCAACAATTTCTAGCCACATTTTGGGGAAAATGAAATGGAAAGTACCCCCAGAAAATAGCCAAAACGTAAAATGTTTAGACTAAGACAATTTAAGGTAATAAAGACATAGTTTTTCCCTTTGCTTTAATAATGCCTCGCTTATAAAGGAAAAGAGTCCTAAGAATAAATAGCTTAATCATATGTCATTACAATCTGAGGATTCTTGATAGAGTTAGTGACTTTTTCTTTTTGCTACAATGAATTATGAAAGCAAAGGTCTCTAAGCCTTGAAAATGGAAGCATAAAAATTCAAATGGATGGAAAGAATCACCATTAAATTTCCAGATATGATATCTCATATGATATGATATAAGTATTTGAGTTTAGAGAGTGTGTTGTTGATATAAATGTAAGTGTGATTAAAGAGTTAGGTTGTTCATCGTTGTTATGTTGTGATCCAGAGATAATTTGAAGTGGTTGTTGTGACAATGGTTTATGGTTAAATTTTGATGTATGTGTTTGTCCCTTATAAGAGGTTTGTTAGATCTAACTATTGATTAAATTGAATATTGTTGATGTAGCTTTAGACAAATTATTTTATTGAATTAACAAGGTACGAACAAACATTATTCATCACTTAAGTGTGTGAGGATGTATTGAGCCTACTAAGATTTTAACCTAGACTGCGCATGAAATTTCCATTTTGTTGTGTCATGAGCTAGTCATATGTTGTACTTGAATTTGACTTGT
>JASDQU010683946.1:113364-142874 GCA_032191745.1 Picea mariana | reverse complement strand
CTCTCCTTGGAGCAACCCCGCAATTTTTTTGAGGTTTTTACCCTCATATTGACAGATTGATACTAGTTTTGGGGGACAATTCATTGAATTATACTCAAATGGTGTGTAGATTTGCCTCATTCACTATTTTATTTTGATCAAATGATGCTTAGAGAAACTTGATAAGATATGGTAATTTCTTATGTAATGCTAGGATTTTGTTGTTGTTACAAAGTTACACTCTCTAAAGAGTATTTTTGTATACAATGGGCTGCAATATTATGTTAGGTAGTTTCATTTCCATTCATTTCTACTAGGGTTTAACCATTTTCTTCCCTTTGTTTGAATGTGAAGAAACCCTCATTTTAATTATTTGGATCAACATTTACTAAAATGGTGAGACCCACTATAATAATTGTGTCCTTGGTCCTCTATGAACCCCCTCATAAGTGTACCAAATAAGTCTTCAACATTAGTAGGTTCTCTGGTATTCACCTTTCACCCATGCTACACATCCCTTTGTTGCTCTTACTAGCACCTATGACTAGTGCTTCAAACACCATTTCCACAAAACAACCACATTATGATCATAATCACAACCTTTATAAATAATTCCCACCTATAAGAGACCATAACAGTAGACAAACTTATAAAGAAACACAGACCGTTGTAGTTTTCACAATTAGACAGGATGAGGACCACTCTCATGTATTTGTAATAGCTTCCCAAACACATATACCAACCAATTTTGGTCACAATGATCTACCTCCACAAGAATATATCAAAGTTTTGAGTTTCAACATGGGTAGATCATCACACTAGTCATTTAACATCTAGCTATAATATCACCTTGCATATAACACCATCTCTTGTTGCAGATGCACATCACTCAACATGGATAGATGATCTTTTTAGTATTTTCCCCTCACTAGAACCATTCCTAAATCAAGAGGAAAGTAGGGATTTTTTTAATATAAGTTGGGAGGAATTGGTATAGAACAAGGAGTGCCTAGTCAACATAGTCTCCAAGGAGAATCTCTTCTATGAGGGAACAACTCTATTCTTCATTATTTTTGTCCCAACATTAAGATCTGTTATCGCCTAAATTTTCACACGCAACTATTTATGTGATCACTGAGAAATATCATGAATACAAAAACAAAGGTTGTCCTATGGCTATGAAACACCACCAAAATATATTGAAGAAAAAATTATAAAATTGGGTTGGCCTATTGCTTAATGTTGCAGATGGACTTGTAGATTAAAATTGCAATCATTTATATTGATTCCTTGTTCTTTTTATCATGACTAGAATATATCTCTTTTTTCAAAGTATGATCTTCACCTTGTGTTCATGGGTGACCTTGGTGAACCAAAAATACTGAGAGATTAATTCATCTCCCTTAAAAATTAACAGATCATTTAGAGATTAATTAGGAACATTGAGAACCCCATATGTTAAGATCTCTATTTTGTTGATCTCTTCAATATTTTTTCAAAATCATCATTTGATAGTTTTTTCAAGTTTGAAACACATCACATAGAAGTTAAATAGGAAAAGTAATGGAACACGTATGTTCATATGCTAAATTTAATCTATTTTCCATTAAGTACTTCAATCTAGCATTACTCTTATATCACATTGTTACCTCTTCACATGGAACACACATGCAAAGGACATATAAATTCCTCTTTCTCCAAAGTATTCTCTTCATTAGCTACCTTGGTGAATTAGAAATATTAAATAGGTTGGAAACACCTCCTTCAATACACCTTAATCAACAAAAATTGGATCAAGACCCTAGTTTCAGACCCTTGAAAGATAACTCTAATATAAAAACTTAATTCCTCCATTTCAAAGACACAAAATAATTAATAGCGTTCACTAGGATTTCATGGTAGGTATCCAAATAACTCCCCATTATCACTTTTCATATATGAAAAATAGAAGTTTTCTTAGGGTGCTTTAAAATCCTCCATTTCAAGTGTCAAAAAGCCAAGGAAAGGAGATACCTATGAAGAGGAAAAAACTTAGGTCCAGTTGTTACTATGAATCTTCTTGAGCTACTTAGTTCTTGCTTGAATTTGCATTGTGACCTCGTTTTGAGGCTAAGATTCCCTTGCCCCCACTTGAGAAAGGTAACCTAGTGGCCAAAACCTAGGATTTCTACACAGGTGGAATTGGTGGGTTCCATTTGCACCTATGTCATATTTTGTTGGCTATTGGGAAATGACACTAGTTCCATTGCAACATGCCCCTGATACCCCTTATTATAATTGAATCACTCATACCTTCACTGGCGATCATCACTATATTTAGACCCCATTGGTGAGAAATCTTGGAATGCCAAATGCTATTTTGAGAGGAAGGACTCTAGGTCTTTAGGACATGCGATTTTTATTTTTTTTACACCATTGTGCAAAACAATTTCCCATCTAAAAAAATATTGTTTTTAGGTGAAATACATTTAATATTGTTGCATTATTTTCTCGATTGTTTTCACTTGATTCATGTATTTGATTAGGCTAGTTTTTTTCATAAAGCATAGTTTAGAAATCCTCGACTTGAAATTCACACATCAAATCAAATTCAAGAACCATAGAGGATATTTTGTCACACCATCATTCCTTATGCTTGCAAGGAATTCCACCATTTTTGGGGGGTGTTCCTGGTCTTGTTGTTTTACTAGTTCAACCACCCCCTTTGCATTCACCTTTCATTATGGAATTGCTAGGATCAACCATACTTGGGTCATCCTTGTTAGGCTCAATTTCTTATAGAAATCATCTTGGAATATCATCCTCATCAAGAGTCATCTCCCAATAGTCAATCCCAATGAAGGTGTTCCACCACCATCCCCATCGACACCCCCACCCCCACCCCCACATATGACCAACCTTTAGTATGTGGCTTCACTCAATATTTTCGATTTGACAAATCTCACTAATGACCCCATTTTGCATGACACAATATGGCCTCCCATGCCAACTAAAACACCCTTAGATATTCCAAATTTTGAGGGAAAGTCGGGTGAAGACCCAACTAACCACATCATGAAATTCCACATGTGGTGCTCTTTAAATATTATAATAGAATATTTTGTTTGGTTACGATTCTTCTAGTGAACCTTGAATAGGACATCGACCAAATGGGAAATTAATGAAATAGTATGATCACATTAAAAATTACCCTCTTTAGTGAATGCATTCGTGACCTTTTTATAGTTACTAGTTCATCATGACATGAGATTAGAAATTCTTATTGATTCCTAACAAACCAATTCCACACACATCACATAACATATCCATGAGTGGCATTAGTGTCACATCTTGTGAAAATTTGAAGTTAAGGAAAATATCCTTTTGAATTGGTTCTTGAAATCTATTTTCCCTTTATTTCCAAAGACGTGGCCATTACCATGCCCCAGACTCAAGAAGAGGCCATACTCAAGGCATACCACTTTGATTTTATATACACTCAATTTGAGTACCTTTATACTGTCATCCTAGATGCCCATCATCCTCAACCATTTGATAAAGAGAATCCAGGGACATCCCATTCTATAGACATGTTCATTTGGTCCATGACTCACTTCAAATAGCCTTATGAAACCCCACCCTCATATGACACCATAAAATATGGGAACCATTATGGTGGAGCCCCCACATATTATAATACTATTGTAACACCATATGCATATAGTAGTATGTTGATCCAGATTTATGAGCGGAACAAAATAAATAACAGATTGAATATAATAACACAGAGGTACAGAGAAAAAAAACATATATCTAATGAATAATAACTTCTGTTGAATAAATAAAATAGGCTGAAACTGTGAAACTGCAGAATTGAAAACAACTTGCTCGAATGGTGGTAGCTATCTCTAAGAAGAGATGTGGCTACTACGTGCATCCATCCGAGCATAATTATTACAATGAGGCTCTAGAGGCCTTTTTAACATTACTCATGAATGAAAAAACCCTATACATCCAAAAAAATAACCCTAGGAGATGAAATGCCAAAAGTTATGTGGGCTCTGATGGGTAAGTTGGTACCTCAACTTCTCGGGGTCGTAAATTTTGCATACGAATTTCGTTTAGGTGCGTGATAGCCCGTTGGAAAGGTATTTTATAGAAATACACATTATGTTGTCAAACTCTGACTCTGTCTACAGTTCGGCTATGGTAAGCCAAAAAAATACTTTTTAGGGCCCCAAAATGGCCCTGGAAATACAGAAGAATTACAAAGAATTACAGAAGAACGTGTTGAACTAAAATTACAAAAAATTATTGAAGAACGTGTTGAACTAAAATTGTCAAAAGGATCCAGTTGGAAGAGGTGGGTGGCCACCAATATCCAGATAGATCATTTCTCCCCCCTTAGGAAGCAACGGTCTCCATTTTTTTGAGTGCCCCCATCACGTGAGGAAATTTTTGTTGAATTTGGCCCTGGGTGACCCATTTTCCTTGGTGCAGGAGTTTCACTTCCTTGACAACCCGATAAATTTGGATCCTCTGTTGATGAGTTCCCTTGACCTGTGTGTCTTCTATCTGATCAGTGGATGCTTGTTCCTTGTAGTCAGGGTTGAGCTCTATTGGTGTCAACTGTTCTGCGATCTTTGAGGTATCCAATATTGGTGAAAAATATGGCCAGAGGAGGTCCACATTGAACACTAGGTGCAAGCCATGGAAGGGGGGAGTGTTGTGCTAAAAAAAATTGTCTCCCACATTCTTGGTGATAGTGTAAGGCCCATAACAAAGTGGATGGGGCTTCCAATGGGGCCCTGTAAGGTGTTCTTTTTTAAAATGTAACCAAACCTTGTCTCCCACATGAAACTTATGTGGTACACGATGTTGATCATGGCGTTGCTTGTACTTAGCATTGGATTTATACAAAAAATCATGGACCTGTTGGAAGATGTGTTGAATCCACTCAATGAATCGGGTGGCTTTGTTGGCCTTAGAATGAACATGGGAAGATTATATCTATGTGGTTTCAAGAGGTAGTGCAACATCAATGGGACCCAAGGGTTGGAATCCCAGCCCCACCAGAATAATCTCATCCCATGTACGCAGATGCTTAGAGTTATACATGCGCAGGATGTGCACAATCATACGATTGAAAACCTCTGTCTATCCATCGATTTGAGGGTGGAAGGCAATGGATTTAGTGAGCTTGGTGTCCAACAGTGACCAGAGAATTGAACAAAATGTGTCGAGGAACATGTTGTCCTGATCGAAGATGATGGTTTGTGGTATCCAAAAATGGACCCACACTCATTCGAAGAAGATCTTGGCAGTATATTCTGATGTGATGCTCTTCTTGCAGGCTATGAGAATGTCTAGCTTTGAAAACCAATCAACCACCACAAATATGCAATCATTTCCTTGCTTGGTGGAAAGAATGCCAGACATGTAATGCATTGAGATGGAATCCAAAGAAATCTCGGGAGTAGGAGGAGGGGTGTATAAGCCTTGCTTATTGATGGCTGGCTCGTCAATGTGATAGGCAGTGCAAGATCTAATATACTTGCTGACATACTGTCGAAGTTTATGCCAATAAAAATGTTTCTGTAGAATGGCCATAGTTTTCTCCATGCCAAAATGTCTCGCCATTCAACTATAATGAGCCTCCCAAATCAACTTTGCACGCTCACTTGCAGGAACACATAGATGGCCCAGATGGCATAACATTCGGTCCTGAATGTGAAAATCAGTGACATTCATGCCTGTACCCAATAGTTGATAGATGGTGGAAAAGTCAGGATCTTGCCGATAAAGTTGGGGCCACTTAGATGCCACATGCCCACAGGAATGGAGCAAGCTGATGAGTGCAGCCATGGGAGGTCAACTGAGGCAGTCAACAACATGATTTTTGCTCCATGTCTAACACTTGATGTTGATATGGAACTGCTACAGGTATGTGGACCACTTTTGATGGTGGTCATTCTTCAACTTCCCCTGTGTTTGTATGAACTATAGAGGCTTTTTATCAATGTGGATGATTGTCTCCTTTCCTAGAATGTAATTTTTCCATTAACAACAATATTGTACAATGAAATACATTTCGTTGTCATAGGTGGGGTATTTTTGGATAGTATATGAGAGTATCTCACTATGGTATTCTACCGGATGACCATGCTGAGTGATATCTACACCTACAACATAGTTATATGCATAAGTCTCAATCTCAAATGGTTGTTGTAGATAGGGTAAGGAGAGTACTGGAGCTGAGCACAAGCGATGCTTCATATCATCAAAATCTCATTGTTGTTCTTTCCCCCACACAAAATTTTCCTTGCCACCACCCTTGTTCACTTGGCTGAGGTCCCATGCAATATGGGAGAATCCCAACATGAACCGTTAGTAAAAGTTGGCAAGTCCCAAGAAGCTCCAAAGCTCAGTTACTGTGGTCGGGGCTAGCTAGTCACGAATGAATTGGATCTTAGATGGATCCACATGTACCCCATGTTCATCAATAATGTAGCCCAAGTATTGGACCATGCTCATTCCAAAGGAGAATTTTTCTAAGTTGGAATATAGCTTGTACTGTCGTAGAGTGCTCAAAACATGTTGAATATGTTTCATGTGCTCCTCCCAAGTTCTACTAAAGATGAGGATGTAATCTCGATATACCACCACAAAAGAGTTTGTGAAGGGTCTCAATACATCATCCATCAACCTCATGAAATTTGTTGGTGCATTTGTTAGGCCAAACGGCATGACCAACCATTTGAAGAGACCTTCTTAAGATTTGAAAGTTGTCTTCCATACATCAGTCGGTTTGATGGGAAACTGGTGGTACCGAGACTTTAGGTCAATCTTTCTTAAGAACTTGGCCCCCTTGAGTTGGTCAAAAATGTCATCAATTTGGGGAATTGGGTACCGGTTCCTGACTGTGATTTTGTTTAATGATATATAATCAATGCAGAGCCGCCAGGTCCCATATTTATTTTGTACCAATACAATTGAGCTTCCATGAGGGGAGGAGTTGGGTCTGATGTGGCCCTTTTCAAGCAACTCTTGGATCTGATTCTTGATTTCGTCATTTTCCATCAGTGAGCGAGGATAAACTGTTCCATTAGGAAGAGGTGCACCGAGGGTTACATAAATTGGATGCTTGACTTGGTAGTACGTTGGTACCCTGACCGATGAGGAGAAGATGTCTCTGTACTCTTCCACGATTCCATCCACTTGCTTCTGCTACAAAGAGGGGATATTTGTATAGGTCATAGATATGGAAATGACCTTATTCTTACTATGAGCACGGATCACAAACAAGGTGAACTTCATGGTATGTGAAATGAACTTACTACATTGCTTAGCAAAGATGAAAGAAATAGAGGTAGGCGGCGCTACCTCTGGTATCCTGTACAATTTTCTACCCAAAGTAATAATAACATTGCGGGGTCTAGACTCATACACAACATGTCGCTTCCACAAATATGCTTGTCATAAAAGAACATCAAAAAATTCAAGCGAAGAAATATCACACAATACCTCATCTTTGAAGGGCTTGATATCATAGAGAAGATGACATTGTTGGCTGACGCAGAGATCTCTTCCCTGGTGAAGCCAACTGATGGTGTAGGTTTGTGGGTGCAGTGTCATCAAAAGGTCTAGTTTCTTGACGACCTCTACTGAGATCAGGTTCTTTTGGCTGCCACTATTAACAATGAAATGAAGTAGAGCCCCCTTAACCCACATCTGTGAGTGAAAGAGGTGTTCCTCTTCCTCTGTTTCTTCTAGTTTTCTTGGTTGGACTTTGGTGGTAGCGATAGTGGCGTAGGGTTCAACATAAATAATCCACTTCCCTCCTCCTGGATTTGATTCAGAGTTAGAATATTCCTCTAACTTGGAGGCTTTCATCTCAGCCACCAATGACTGCTTGGAGCGACATTCTTCGGTGTTGTGCCAAGGGATTTTATGGTATTCACACCACTTTATTGTGTTCTTCTTCTCCTACTCATTACCCTTCTTGTGTTGTGGCTTGGACTGGTTGTCCTAAGAGTGGACATCTTTTCTTTGTCCCTTTTTTTGTGGGTTGGGGCCGCCTTTTCCATACTTCGGCTGTGAGGAGTTTGCAAATCCAAACTCTCACCTCTTCTGCTTAAATTCTGCTCGATATTGAAAACATATCTATAAGCCATACCCAATGACATGATGTCCAAAATATCCATATATGTTTGAATGTATCTATTCAGACAGTTGCGATATTTGAGCACCACATGTCATTCAGAGTATTTGATACCCAATTTGGTGTGCAGGGTATGGACAATATTGGTAAAATATGGTATTTTTTGGTGCCTTTCTTGACACAGGGTGGTCCATCTTGTGTATTGGTCCTCGTAGATTCCAATAGGGTAGTATTGTTCTTTAATGACATCACTGAAGGAATCCCATGTGGGGGCGTACACAAATATTGCAGATTCCTCTATGGCCCTTTGCTCAGAGTAAGTATACCACCAGTATTTAACATGGGGGACGACCTTGAGGAGTGCAAAAGTAATCTTTTCCCTTTCAAAAAAATTGTGGACTGAAAAATACCCTTCAAGCAGATTCAACCATTTATCTACAACATTCGTATCTATCAGTCCTTCAAATAATGGAATATCAAAATTTACTTGTAGCTTGAATGGGGTTGCATGGCTGCTTGATGAAGATGTGTCTCCTGTGGGAAGCCGTTGAAGGATCTGTGCAAAGTTGTCCATCATTTTGTTCCTCTGTTGCGCAAGGGATTCCTCGAGAAATTTTTTAAAAAGATCTCCTACTCTATCAGATTTCTTCTTTTCACCCATGGGTTTTTGTCGAGCTCAGCATGACCAATCTTGCAAAGGCTCAACTAGTTTGATTCCCAACTTCTTGTACAAAGATCTTTTTGGGGACATGTATAAAGAAAAATAAATGAAGAGCAAATCGCTCTGATACCAATGATCCAGATTTATGAGTGGAGAGAAATAAAGAAAAGAGTGAATACAATAACACAGAGGTACATACAACAACAACATATATCCAATGAACAATAACTTCTATTAAATAAATAAAATAGGCTGAAACTGTAAAAATACAGAACTAAAAACAACTTGCTCGAATGGTGGTAGCTATATCTGAGAAGAGATGTGGCTACTACGCACATCTTTATCAACAAAATTATTACAATGAGCATTGAGGCTCCATAGGCCTTTTTAACATTAGTCATGAATGCCAAAACTCTAGACATCAAAAATCCTAACCCTTGGATATGAAACATCAAAATTTATGTGGGTCCTGATGGGTAAGTTGGTACCTAACTTCCCAGGGCCGTAAAGTTTGCATACAACCTTCGTTTTAGGCGCGTGATAGTCCATTGGAAAGGTATTTTGGAGAAATACACATTATGTCATCAAACACTAACTCTATCTATAGTTTGACTATGGAAATAAAAAAAACAATGTTTAGGGCCCCAAAATGACCCTGGAAATACAGAAAGATGTACTGACATGAAAAATTCCAAAATAATCCAGTTGGATTAGGTGGGCGGCCACCGATATCCATCTGTAATATTTTTAGGGCTTCAGACAACCTCAAAAGTGTATAACCCACAATTACAAAGAATTAAATAAGAACGTGTTGAACTAAAACTCTCAAAAGGAGCTAGTTGGAATAGGTGGGTGGCCACCAATATTCACCTGGATCGTATGTCATAAAACCCTCCTTCCCAAATGAAAGGAGGGCACAACCTAACATATATACGGACTAGTGTACCCCCTCAATGCATGGATGTTGTCCCGCATATGCATGGGACCTCCTACAACAATCAAGACTGTAGTGGAGGGGAATATACATCATACAACCAGTATGGGAATCTTGCATAGAAAAAGGCATATTAACCATTCCTTTGTACCCCACAAGAAAATTCTACACCACCATAGGCTAAACATCATGCCAGTGTTGACTTCATTCAACCTTCACAAGCTCAATAGGTTCAAGCATTTGAGGAGTTGAATCTGGTTAATCCCATCACTCAACAAAAACACATGAAGAAGAAAGGGAAGAACAAGAAGAATGTTAATTAGGTATAGGAAAAACATTCCCCAAACTAGAACAAAAGTATCGGGGGTAATGTTAATACTAGGAACCAAAACCAAAATACTGGTAGAAACAATAATAACGAGTAGAAACAATGGAAGAACAATAATATTTGGACTAAATTTCATTGTGCATTATGTGGCAAGTTTGGTCATCACTGTTAGAAAAACTAGATCGTGGAGGAACAAAATAAAATAAATAAGGAAATAAAACATAGTATATACACAATACAATAGAGACACAGATATACGTGGTTCACCCAGTGTGGGCTATGTCCACTAGAGAAATTTCCAGGTCCTTCCTTTTGTCATTATCCATCAAAATGAAGGGATACAACCTACAACACACCCGTTGTAACTTCCTCTTATTTCTCTAACCGTGTCCTCTCTCAGAATAAAATATTCGCACTAATACACAACCACAATACAATTCCCTCATAAGAGAGGGTTACCTTCTAGGGAAAAAAACCCTAAAAATAACTTCTACTATCAGATCTCCAACCTTATAATGAACGATCCAGATTGACTACGAAATTATAATATTTTACACAGCAATTTTTCCCAATATTTCGCTTCGGGGGCCACCCTAGCAACAGTTGTGGGGGGGGAAATCCCCACCACAACCCCCGTTAGGGAATGGGGTCCAAGCACGACTGAAACAAACCTCTGAATCAAGAAGGTAATCAGATAATCGGGCTCCACAACCAACAATTACACTCGCCATTTCCCCCAAATTTAAAAGTACAAATGCATGAAGGAATCCATGTTCAATTAGGGTCCTACTTCCCTACAAGGCATATCAAACCCACAAAAAATTTTTCCTACCTGACCATAACCAGTCATGTTACACAACCCCTTCCCTCAACAAGGATTTGTTCCCAATCAACAAGAAACTGGTAACTCCTCTTGGTCTACAGGACAATACCAAACTTCAGGTCAATCTCAATTTAAATATCCTACGTTTTGGAAAATTTTCATGAACTTAATAGATATTTATCTATAAACCCACAACCACTAATATAATGTGCCTCTTGACATACCTCTGACCACCTCAGATGCCACACAACTACCATCTAGTGTGGTTTTAATGATCCCATGTCCCAATGTTGACCCTACTCCCTGATTATCAAAGGCACCTCTTAGGAATATTTATCATAACCCTCATGGAAGAGCCACTCATAGCTATAACATCGTCAATGACATGGGGCCATTTTTCCTTTCCAAAGTTCAACATGCATGTACATGAGTGTTAGGACCCTATAATGTACCTTTTTTCTATCATTACATCCTTTTCCCACTCATATTTAAGCCTACACTATCACCTTAATCTATTTCTCCAAAGGTATATAATGTTTCTTCTCTGTGTTATATGGTTAATTCGTTTTACATGTAATTTTACATTACTCTCATACTTTGCCATTAATCAGAATATATAGTTGCTGAAACAGTTTGAACTACAGTTAATATACTGTTGCTGCTTAAAGACCACATTGCTGAAACAGTCAATAGTACACAAATCTAGTTGCTGAAACAGTATGTGATTTGCGATGCTGAAACAACATTTCACATACATCAGTAACAAGAAGGAGCTGTTACACTGGCCGCAACAGCCGTACCTTAAGCCAACACCATTACAACCATCGTCGCTGCTTGAGACCACGTTGCTGAAATAGTCAAACATGACACAAATCCCGTTGTTGAAACAATTCATGATTTGCGATGCTAAAACAGTATTTTACAGACAACAATAACAAGAAAAGATAAATAAAGAAGTTGTTACACTGGCCGCAACAACTATACCTCAAGCCAGCACCATTCAACCACTATAACAACATTTTGCTACGGGAGATCAAAATATCCTATTCTAGCATAAAAGATTAGATCAGACTAAGAATAGGATTTGTATGTACACATGTAATTTTATTCTTAACTGTATTAAGAGGATTCTCCTCTTTAAATAGTGGAGAAATCAGCATTAGAGGGGGATTACGAAATGCTTATCTAGAAGGAATTATAGAGAAGGAGCATGTTCACTTTGGATATTGTAACTTGTCACATTTAACAGATGAATAAAAGATCATTCTGAGCATTCCTTCTTAGTTCCTTTTATTTCCGGGGAATCTTGTGAGAAGGAAAGGACCCACCTTCTTCACAAGATTCACCCATTAGTTTCTCTAGTGTGTTAGTATTTTTTTTATCTATAACTTGTTAAAACTCTGTTTTGCTGAAACTTTGTTTCCACTGATTGTTACATCGTTTTCATACAATTCATTCCTAGGTAATTGTTAATCATTTTTTATCGGTAATTTTGTTTGCAGAATGAGTTTATGAAAGTGTGATAGTCAGAGATAGGTGCTAAAGATTCCTACTTTGGGGAATAGGGTCATGTTCTCTGTTACATAATAGTTAGTCTTCGGTAATTGTTAATCATTTTGACTGGTAATTATGTTTGCAGAAAGAGTTTATGAAAGTGTGATAGTCAGAGACAGGTGTTGAAGGTTCCTACTTTGGGGAATAGGGTCCTGTTCTCTATTTCAAGATAGTTAGTCTTCTTTGCAGTGTGCTGAAAGGTTCCTTTTTCGTAGGTTCTTGTTTCTTAATGTAATCCAAGATTCTTCTGATAATTATTTTCCTTGAATCTTGAACTCTGCAATAGATAGATTGCTTTCACTGTAAATCAGAGTAGAACTTCAGCCTGTTCAAAGCAAGGTGTGATTAGTGTAACTTTTACTACAACTTTGGATTGCTTTTGAGATTGAGCATATACAGTGTGTGATTGCCTTTGAAATAAATAGACTTCCCTGGGTTGACAATTTATGTGACACTTGATTGTTTTAATTAATAAGCAATTATAGTGACCAACATTTTGGCGTCGCTGCCAGGGAAGGCAATTATAGATTTCAAAATTATTTATGTTTTTCTTTTAGATGTACAGATTGCATGAGAGGACATGGACCCCCCAAGGAAACTGACCCTACAGGTGGCCGGGGAAGAGGAAGAGGAGGTAGAAATACTTTTATCGACTAGATTATATCAAAATCTGAATTTGTTGTTCCTCAATGACCAAGCTCTCGAAAACCAAAGCCTCAACCTTCCTTTCAAGCGAAATTTGAAACAGAGACAGTTGAAAAACCAGCAGACGACATTGAAAATCGAGCAAGTGCAGTAGGGGAACAAACAAAAGAAACCATGGATGGATATAATGAAGAACAACACCATGAAGAACAGGTAGGTCTTGAAGAAGAGGTAAACGATGAAAACTCTTTTTCTACCTTAGGATTTCCTATTGGTGATCTTCCTAAATGAGTAGCTCCCATGAAGAATATTCCACATTCAGTTTTACCTAACTTTCATGGTTTATCTTTTGAAGATCCTGATGAATTCCTTTTCGAGTTTGACATATTATGCAGAAGTTATGATTACATTTCCAATGCTCAAAAATTAAATCTATTCCCAGCAACATTAAAGGGGAATGCATTAACATGGTTCATGAATCTTGGAGGTCATGTAATCACAACATGGGATCAGATGAAACAGAAATTTCTGCACAAATATCAATACTATTGTCAAACAAGAGAAAAAAGAGAGGAACTATTCAAGATGATACAGAAAGAGGATAAAAATCTGGAGGACTTTGCGGAAGGGCTACAGTATAATCTACAAAGATCCAGTCACCCCAATGTAAGTAAGGATATTCTTAAAACAATATTATTAAAAGGAGTAAGGGATGATTGTCTAGATATGCTGAATATGATTGGAAAATGGGACATATCTAAAGAATCATATGATGAAATTGTTAACCTCTGCAAAAGGTGTTCAAGAGGATCTACAAGGAATAGATCAAACAACAGGGATACCACATTTTCAAGAGTTCAAAAATCAGCCAGTGGAGGAGCAACAAGAGCCGAAATAGGTAATCTACTTGAGGAATTTAAAACTGAAATGTTAAGTTCTTTTGCTTCACAAATTGACACCTTGCAGATTCAAAAGAAACAAGCTGAAGCAGAAGCAGCTCTTTCCATCTTTTGTTCCAAATGCAGAGATAAGCACCCACGAAGGGAATGCCCATTGGACAAAAAACCAATTTGCACCATTTGTGATAAGGATCATGAAACTCAACCATGCCCTTCTTTACCAGGAATCAAAGCAGCATTACAACCAACCGATGAAGAAGCTGAAGCTGTCTATCTGTTGACACAGAGAAGGAAATGGAAACCACGGGGACAAGGTATGAATCCTAATATGCCATTTACATCTTCTAATCGTTGGAATAATTATCCTTCTTTTAGTTCAACAAATTACCCTCCCTTTAACCAAATGCAATACCCACCCTCCAATCAAATGAATTACCCACCCATGCAACAAACAAACCCTCCCTTTGTAGACCCAACAAGATGGACACCTTGGCCTTAACAACAACAACCTCATGTCAACTAATGGAATCCAAATTGGAGAGGTCAACAACCCTCGTTCCCAAATCAATTTCCTCAAATTCAATCACAAGTTTAGCAACCACTCTCTTTACCATCAGGTACTCCACCGAATAATCAAATAATGAGGCCCCAACTACCTGTACAACCTAACCCTAACCCCAATAATAAGGTTGTGCAGTGCATTGATATTTAAAACTAGCCTATACTTTCTCTTTTCTTTGCACAATGCAATGATATTCATTTACGATCTGGGAAAATAGTAGAACCTATCATTGATGATGTTACCTCCTCTGATTCCGATAAAGAAGAGATAAAAAAGCACGATTTACCTGAAAAGGTACAATCATCCTCAAACACTATTGTTAAAATAGCAGAACCACCATTCCCTGAGCATTTAGCTTTGACTAAAACCCTCGAGCCACCTACTTTCAATCTTCTAGGAGAATTACAAAATCTCTATGTCAAAATTTCACTATTACAAGCACTAAAAGATGTACCAATTTATGCCAAAACTATGCGAGACATTTGTGTTAAGAAACTCGGTAGGAAAACTAAAGATCCCCTCACAGTTCATGTCATGGGTGATTTGTCTGCACTAATGTCGAGTAAATTTCCCCCAGTTAAATATGGTGATCCCGGCCATCCTACTGTCACAGTGCAAATTGGAAAAACAATAATCCCTCGAGTTCTGATCGACTTAGGTGCTGCTATCAATATTATGACTCTTGAAACTTCACAACTGTTACAACTAAAGAATGAAATCAGAGATACCCCAACCATTCTAGAATTAGCTGACTGTTCTACAATCAAACCGAAAGGATTCATTGAAGACCTAATCATCTCAGTTGAGTCCTAGAATTATCCAGCTAACTTTGTGGTATTACAACCTAAAACAAAGTTGGGGGGTCATCCTCTAATTTTGGGCAGGCCTTGGCTAGCCACAACAGATGCCTTTATCAGCTGCAGATCTGGTTCAATGACAATTTCCAATGGATATGAGACCAAACAACTTACCCTCTACCCTCACGCTACACCCTTGATTAATAATGACAATTCTTTATGGGTGGACTTTGATGATCAAACAACTCAACCTATCTTGACTATCAGACAAGCCTTAAACCTTAAAGATGCCACTGAGGATGAAGTAATTAATAATTTTATTTGTGAACCCTCCTCTGTGACTCCAGAAACACATAATCAACTAGATGCACTTTTGGAGTCAGATACCCAGGAAAACCTTAACTCTGAAGACATACCTCAAACATCAGCTACCATCTCTTCTAAAAGTATACCAGTAGAAATTGAACCTGGCAAAACACTGAATATAAACCCCAACTTGACAGTTGTTGAAACACAACAATTAATGAAGTCACTTCTGGAACATAAGGAAGCATTCACATGGGACTATACATATATGAAGGGAATCTCTCCTGAATTATGTACTCATCGTTTCTATATCAAGGAAGATTGTCGACTGATCTGTCAATCTCAACGACGAATGAACCCTAATTTAAGAGAAATTCTTAAAGAGGAACTTCAAAAATTGCTTAATGCAGGGTTTATATATCCTATGTCTGATAGTGAATGGGTTTCCCCATTGGTAATAGTTCCTAAGAAAAACAGGAAATGGAGAGTGTGTGTAGATTATAGAGCCTTAAATAAAGACACTCAAAAAGATCACTTTTCATTACCATTCATTGATCAGGTGTTAGATAGTTTGTCAGGGAAGAAATTCTTCTCTTTCTTAGATGGTTTCAGTGGGTATAACCAAATCAAAATTGCACCCCAATACCAAGATAAGACCACTTTTACTAGCCCATGGGGAAATTTTTCTTATAGAGTCCTCCCATTTCGACTATGTAATGCACCAGCAACCTTTCAAAGAGTAGTTATAGGAATCTTTTCTGATATGATTAATGACTCTATGAAAAATTTTATGGATGATTTTACCCCTTATGGTGTCTCTTTTGAGGAAGCACTACAAAATACTGAGAAAGTGCTTAACCGATGTATACAAGCCCACCTCTCCTTAAGCACCGAAAAATGTCATATGATGATGAGTGAAGGAGTGGTACTTGGACACTTTATTTCATCTCAAGGAATTCAGGTAGATCCATCCAAGATACAAGTCATTAAAGACCTTCCTATTCCCAAAACCCAAACAAATGTGAGAAGTTTCTTAGGACATGCTGGATACTATAGAAGATTTATCAAAAAAAATTCCAAAATAGCTTCTCCAAAATAGATTTATACTCTGATGCTTCAGATACTGCAATAGGAGTTGCCTTGGGACAAGAAGAAAATCATCTCCCTTATGCTATCTACTTCATTAACAAGAATATGAGTCCTGCTAAACTTAACTATACAGTTATCGAAAATGAATTTTTAGCAGTTATCTATGCTATCAATAAATTTCGACATTACATCATTGGCTATTCTACTTTTGTCCAAACTGATCACTCAACTATCAAATATTTAATGAACAAATCTGTCACAAATGCTCAAGTCACCAAATGGTTACTATTATTACAAGAATTTTATATTACAATTGTAGATAGACCAAGAAAAGAAAATGTAGTTGCTGATTTCCTTTCTCGGTTAACACCTGATGATAATACTCCAGTAGATGATTCATTTCCTGATGAATATTTATTTGCAGTATCTGCTCACTCACCATGGTATGCAGACATCACTAACTATTTGATTGCAGGGAAGTTACCACCACACCTATCCCACCGAGAGAAAAGAATAATCATTCAACAAAGTTCTCGGTATAGCTGGATAAGTGGGTGTCTTTTCCACATAGGAATTGATCAAGAAATTTGAAGATGCATTAGAGAAGATGAGGTTTATGATTTACTAAAAGCTTGTCATGATGGCCCTTGTGGAGGGCATTTTGTTGATAAAAGAACAACACATAAAATTCTCAGGATGGGTTATTATTGGCCCTCACTTTTTAAAGATGCAAAGAAATATGTTTGGACCTATGATAGCTGTCAAAGAATGGGTCAACCTAATCATAGAGATGAAATGCCATTAAATCCCCAGGTAGTACTCAAACCATTTGAAAGATGGGCCTTAGACTTTGTAGGACTCATTAACCCTCCATCCAATCAAAACGTTTATATATTGGTCTGCACAGATTATATGACCAAATAGGTGGAGGCTAAAGCACTCCATAGAGCTACTGAAGAAGCAGTTCTAGATTTTTTATTTGAAGATATCTTTATCAGATTTGGAGTGCCTAGAGAATTAGTCACAGATGGAGGACCTCCTTTCACTTCTCATGGTTTTAAAGTCATCCTTCAAAAATATCATATTCATCATAGAATGACTACACCATACCACCCCCAAGCCAATGGACAGGTGGAAAGCACAAATAAAGTAATATAAGCCATTCTCACAAAAATAGTGAAGGAAAACTAGAAGGATTGGTCTCAAAGGCTCCCTGAAGCATTACGGGCCTATAGAACTACCTGGAGAAATACTACAGGATTCTCCCCCTATGAATTAGTTTGTGGAAAAAGTGTTGTCTTTCCTGTGGAATTTGAAATCAAAACCTTAAGGATTGCTTTAGCTGTTAACTTTGATTTGACTGATGCACAAACAACCAAGTTGTAGCAGCTTAATGAATTGGAAGAAAAAAGATTAGATGCCATTCACCAGACAACTATGATTCAACAACAAAGAACAAAATGGCATGATAAAGACATCAAGCATAAGCGATTCCAAAAAGGTAATTGGGCTTTATTGTATGATTCTTGGTTTAAAGAATTTCAAGGGAAACTATGTACAAAATGGCTAGGACCTTATGAAGTGAACACTATTTTCCCCAATGGAACAGTAAGGCTCCTCACAATTGATGACTCTAAAACATCGTTATTAGTGAATGGTCATCGGCTCCGTCTGTACTAGCGCCCCATTTCCAAAGAAGATTTTAAGGCCACATGTGTGGCAGATTCACATTATCTCTTTTTAGAGGAGCCTCCTGCCCCTCATTGTAATTAAATTTTCTGAATTTAATTTCTTTAGTATTAGATTAAATTTATTTTACTAATAATCCCTGTCAAGGAATGGCATGTTACAATTGATTCTTTTGCAGATTCTCGATCCAAAAAAAAAAAAAAAAGGCTTACCAAGAAAGGACAATCTTACTACAAGCAGATCCAAGCTTCATTTTGTGAAGCATTGCTCCCTTTTTCTTCAATCCATTTATCTTCACTCCTCAGCAACATTTTTCCTCATTTTTTTCCCCATTTTTCCCATTGCTGAAACACCATTGTTCAACAACATTTCTCCAATTTTTCCATTGCTAAAACACCACTGTTTAGCAACATTTCTCCCTTTTTCCCATTGCTGAAAAACCACTGTTCAACAACATTTCTCTCATTTTCCCATTGCTGAAACACCATTGTTCAGCAACATTTCTCCCATTTTTCCCATTGCTGAAACACCACTATTCAGCAACATTTCTCCCTTTTTCCCATTGTTGAAACACCACTCTTCAACAACATTTTCCTCATTTTCCCCATCATTCCCATTGCTGAAACACCACTGATCAACAACATTTCTCTCATTTTCCCCATTGCTGAAACACCACTTTTTAGCAACATTTTTCCTCATTTTCCCCATTGTTGAAACACCACTCTTCAGCAACATTTTTCCTCATTTTCTCACTGCTAAAATACCATTTCTTCAGCAGTATTTTCCATTGTTAAAACATCACTCTTTAGCAAACATTTTTCCATTCTTTTTCTGTTGCTGAAACACCACTTTTCTAGCATTTCCTGTCAATAAAAACATCTTTTTCATCTTTTTCACTCTCACTTCTCCTATTTTCATGCAGTCTGTCCTTTCACTACTTTCTCCCATGATTAAATAAACCCTTGATACAATTTCTCTCATAACTCCAAAGTCTCTCCCATGGTTACTGCAGATGTATTATGGACAGACACTATATTTTTCGAAGTACGAATCAAAGGTAAAGATGAGGTATGTAAACTTTATATGTAAATACAATTAAACTATGGCTAATGAGAAGATATCGATTCATTATTATCATTCACTTAAAGCCACTATTTTTTTAGCCGTAGTTGGGGGGGGAGAAATATCGAAACGTGATGCCATCATTTCATACAAACCGACTACCGTCACTTCTTTTTACCCATCATTTTATTTTTTTTCACCATCATTTGCATGCCCTCATCCGCAAAACTTACTCTGTTCGGGTGCGGTTACTTGACTCTCTAACTGTGCATTCTACTGAGTTGAATAGCTATGGGAGGTCCTGTTATACGATACGAACCTGCCACGACAACCCTGCTAGAATTGTATCCAGAAGTCTACAAAATCTTTCAGCAAGTAGGTTGGCTGGGTTATTTTCAGAGGCTCCAGGGATTTGATCAACAACAGGTTCTTCAATTTGCTCGGAATCTTCAACAAGACCATTCTATTATTCAAGGGGTTAGGATATCAGTCACAGAGGATGATATAACACAGGTTTCGGGTCTTCCAGTCACTGGCATTCATTGGTTCAACCGCAAACACATTATCCTTAATGACCAACAGAATTTTCTCTTGCCAGGAAAATGAGTTGAGCCTAAAGGTCGGGGTGTTCGACTTAGCTCATTGTCGCCTCCCTGGCCGAAAGTTGTAGAGTTTGTTAAGCACTACCTTACCTGTGAAGGCCGATACCAGGTAATTTACCAGTCTGACTTTGTCTTGTTATCTCATTTACGACATGCTAGACTGGTCAATATTCCTTACTGTCTGCTCGGATGTCTTAGAAACATGTCGCATTATTGTAAACAGGCTAAAAATCCCATCCTTTCCCTCACCCATCACCGTCTCGTTCAATTACTCATCCAAAAGGGTTTTTCCCAACAAAACCCTCTCCTAAACAATCCACCCATAAACCCTCAGGAAGCTGCTGAACATCCTAAAAATCCTCATGAAGAGCAACCACAAAACCTTCCTGACCTTCCGGAAATACTTATTAATCCACCTACAGACCCAATTGATCCAATTAAGACTCCTACCATACCAAGTCCGTCCCACAATTTACCAGAATCATCTACCCCTACTGTTGATATCCTTAGCGATGATTCTAAAGCAAATAAACCTGATAACCCTCCCTGCCCCATCACTGAGGAAAAATCCACTCGCAAAAGAAAGAAGAAAATTACTACTTTTCCTTCCTTTTTACCTAAAAAATGAATGAGGGCTTCAACAAGAGCAGCCACTACCACCACTAACCTAAACCCCCAACCCATTTTGCTAAAAACCCATACACCTCTACCCTCCCAAATCTCGGAATCTTTACTTTTTCAACCCACGGGCACTAAAACACAAGAACCAGAGGCCCAAGATGTTGCGACATCATTTTCTTTACACCAAGTAGTTGTCACACAAGAACCAGCTACTCATTCAATGGCTATCACACAAGAACCAGCTACTCATTCAGTAGCTGAAACACAAGAACCAGCTATAGCTGTTACACAAGAACCAGCTACAGCTGAAACACAAGAACCAGCTACTGACTTCATTCCTAAAATACAAGAATCAGATGCCCAGGGTGCTGCAACAGTAGTTATCATAGAAGAACCAGCTACTCATTTAATAGCTGAAACACAAGAACGAGCTACAGCTGAAATACAAGAACCAGCTATAGCTATCATAGAACCAGCTACAGCTGAAACACAAGAACCAGCTGCTGACTTTATTCCTGAAGTTCAAGAATCACATGCCTAGGGTGTTGAAACACTATTTTCTTTACATCAAGTAGCTGAAACACAAGAATCAACTGCTGATTTTGTAGCCGCTCCACAAGAACCAGCTACTGAGGCTGTGACCATTACATAAAAACCAGTCACCCCTCTTGATACACCGATGACAGATCAACAACCAGAACCAACAATGGCTTCTCTCTTACAAGAGAATGAGTTTCTAAGATCAGAACTGGAATCTTACAAGCAAGCGCTGGTAATGGCAAAGGAAGCCTATGACAGAGAACTTAATTTGTATACCTTAGCTCGCGTAGCAGCCATGGCAGAGAAAAACACAAAAGATGATCAGTATAGAAAGTATATGTGCAGCCAATGTGGGGATATTTATGATAAAGCAGGCTATAAAGTGGTTCAAATCCCAATACCTGGAACTTCCCCTGCACCTATGACTTTTGCAGTTAAAAAAGAGGAATGCCCTACTATTACATAAGAACCAGTAGGACCTTCAAAAATTCCAAAAAGCAAAGTTAATCTACAGGAACCCTAGCCTACAACAACTGTTAAATCCGAAGCTCTTGTTTTCATTAGTAAAGATGTTCAAACTCTACCTATTGATGAACCTGCCCCTCCTATCAAGATCAGTACCCCTACTCTTGTGGAACAAACCACTCAAACTATACCGCGACCTACCACTTACGATGTTGAAACACAAACTCTACCTATTGATAAACTTTCCCCTCCTGTCAAGATCAGTACCCCTACTCTTGTGGAACAAACCACTCAGACCTTACCTCAGCCTACCACCTACGATGCTGAAACACAAACTCAACCATGGAATGAGCAGGTAATAATGGACAAATGGAAAAAGGAGTCTGCTATTACACTTGATAAAAGGTCGTAGGAGCAAAAACTACTTTAGCTGAACCACATATATTCAAACTGGGAAGCTTTGGAGCAAACATGCCAAGAATTTCATGCCCATAAGAAGCAGAATGAAGAGTTAAAAGGTAAATTGCTCCTGATGTTCGATTTGGTACAAAAATTGTTGGTTGCTAGGAAACCATCCTCAAATTACTCTCTTTTCCTTATAGAATGACTTGCATTATTTCAAATTAAATCAATTAAAGAAGGAAGACCCTATGCAGTGTTCAAACCAGAATATTTTGTTCAAACTTTTACAGAAGCCTCTACTACTGATCAACATAAATTATTTGAGGTATATCTTCATAATGAAGCCATTCCTGAGAACAGACAGCTTAATATTAACCCTCTTGTTGGTGATATCCAGATTTGGGCATTTGTCTCCTTCCTTACCAACTAGATTATGTGGAAGAATGATTTTCTAGCTGCCAAACATAATGAAGATAACCATCTCCTCTGGATATGGCCAGAACCATAGAACGTTGCCACCTTTGTTGTAGAATATTATAATTTTTTGAAGAAACCAGGGATGACTCAATACATAAGGCAACTGCAGGCAACAATACTTCAAGATTGTCAACAATTGATTAAATCCACAGAGACTACTGCCCTAAAAATAAATAACATGTTTTGGCAAAAATATTCTGAGAAAAGGCAGCAGCACAATCCCTTTAGTCCTACCAATCTTGAGACAACAATCTCTCGGGTACCTGGTTACATCAAATGTGTTCAGCAATGTGCTGAAAATTGGATAGGTTATCAGTTCCATTTTCCAATTCTGTGGATGCCAGCAGAGAAGTATCAAGTTCAGTAGAAGTTGCCCAATAAGGTTGAAGCAACAACCTGGCAAAGGCTACAACATGTTCAAGGATTCAGAGCCCCAACAGATAGTACCTTCTACAGCTACTGCTTAAGTAATTTGCATGCTCAGAGTCGGTATCCAGATTCTAATTCAGATTGAAGTTGCCTGAGGACATGCAACCTTTTTAGTTGGGGGGGATGTTAGGACCCTATAATGTACCTTTTTGCTCATACTTTTTGCTATCATTACATCCTTTTCCCACTCATATTTAAGCCTACACTATCACCTTACTCTATTTCTCCAAAGGTATATAACGTTTCTTCTCTGTGCTATATGTTTAATTCATTTTACATGTAATTTTACATTACTCTCATACTTTGCCATTAATCAGATTATATAGTTGCTGAAACAGTTTGAACTGCAGTTAATATATTGTTGCTGCTTGAAGACCACGTTGCTGAAATAGTCAACAGTACGCAAATCCCGTTGCTAAAACAGTCTGTGATTTGCGATGTTGAAACAACATTTCACATACAGTAGTAACAAGAAGGAGTTGTTACACTGACCGCAACAACCATACCTTAATCCAGCACCATTACAACCATCACTGCTGCTTAAGACCACGTTGCTGAAACAGTCAAACAGGACACAAATCCCGTTGTTGAAACAATCCATGATTTGCGATGCTGAAACAGTATTTTACAAACAACAGTAACAAGAAAAGATAAATAAATAAGTTGTTACACCGGCCGCAACAACTGTACCTCAAGCCAGCACCATTCCAACCACTGTAACAACATTTTTCTACGGGAGATAAGAATATCCTATTCCAACATAAAAGATTAGATCAGACTAAGAATAGGATTTGTATGTACACATGTAATTTTATGCTTAATTGTATTAAGAGGATTCTCCTCTTTAAATAGTGGAGAAATCAACATTAGAGGGGGATTACAAAAGGCTTAACTAGAAGGAATTACAGAGAAGGAACGTGTTCACTTTGGATAATGTAACTTGTCACATTTGACAGATGAATAAAAGATCATTCTGAGCATTCCTTCTTAATTCCTTTTATTTCTGGGGAATCTTGTGAGAAGGAAAGGGACCACCTTCTTCACAAGATTCACCCATTAGTTTTTGTAGTGTGTTAGTATTGTTTTTATCTATACCTTGTTAAAACTCTGTTTTGCTGAAACTCTGTTTCCACTGATTGTTACATCATTTTCATACAATTCATTCCTAGGTAATTGTTAATAATTTTTTATTGGTAATTTTGTTTGCAGAATGAGTTTATCAAAGTGTGATAGTCAGAGACAGGTGTTGAAGATTCCTACTTTGGGGAATAGGGTCTTGTTCTCTGTTACATAATAGTTAGTCTTCAGTAATTGTTAATCATTTTGACTGGTAATTCTATTTGCAGAATGAGTTTATGAAAGTGTGATAGTCAGAGATAGGTGCTGAAGGTTCCTACTTTGGGGAATAGGGTCATGTTCTCTGTTTCAGGATAGTTAGTCTTCTTTACAGTGTGTTGAAAGGTTCCTTTTTCCTAGGTTGTTGTTTCTTAATGTAATCCAGGATTCTTCTGATAATTATTTTCCTTGAATCTTGAACTCTGCAATAGATAGATTGATTTCACTGCAAATCAGAGTAGAACTTCAGTTTGTTCAAAGCAATGTGTGATTAGTGTAACTTTTACTACAACTTTGGATTGCTTTTGAGATTGAGCATATACAGTGTGTGATTGCCTTTGAAATAAAAAGACTTCCCTGGGTTGACAATTTATGTGACACTTGATTGTTTTAATTAATAAGCAACTATAGTGACCAACAATGAGCTCACTAGCTTTATTTTTTATACCATTTGCATCGACATATTTCTTGTGATCAATAATTTCACACCAGGTATTTGGTTCGGTATTTTTTGGGAGGCCATGTTTGTCTCTTAGATGCACACACCAGTTCCATTCACCCTATCCCTTGAGGTATATACTTATTCAAACTGGCATGTCAGTAATCCATCTGATATCATTACACTTAACAATATCACTCCCCTAGATTATGCCTTTAGGGTCTCTCTCCCATCTTTGCTTGCAAGTTTTCCCAATTCCACATGCATTCAGTTTTTATTGGCCAATAAAACCCCACCCCCATTGGTTTCCTTGGTTTTAGCCATGTCCAATTAGGGTCCTAATGCCCCATAAGGCATACCAAACCCACAAAAAGTGTTTCCTACCTAACCATAACCAATCATGTTACACAACCCCTTCCCTCAATAAGGAGTTGTTTCCAATCAACAAGAAACTGGTAAATCCTCCTGGTCTACAGGACAATACCAAACTTCAGGTCAATCTCAATTTAAAGATCCTACATTTTGGAAAAATTTCATGAACTTAATAGATATTTATCTATAAACCCACAACCACTAATACAATGTGCCTCTTGACATCTCTCTGACCACCTCAGATGCCACCCAACTACCATCTAGTGTGGTTTTAATGATCCCATGTCCCAATGTTGACCCTACTCCTTGATTATCAAAGGCACCTCTTACGAATATTTATCATAACCCTCATGGAAAAGCCACTCATAGCTATAACATCGTCGATGACCTAGCTCAATCTACTCCATCCATGTCAGCACTAGAGGTATTGTAAACTTGTCCTTCACACATGAAATATTTGTTGTCAGTGTTGGGAGAAGTTGACCACTCTGATTCATGCCTCATAATGTTTGATTTGGACAACTCAAAACATAGACTCCCATATCTATTTGCATTCCAAATACTTATGACAATCAGAAATATCATCATTCTTTGATGTATTGTAGATAAGGGAGGATCTATTTGCATCATGTCCAAAATTGTATGGTAAATTTTAAGATCTCCTGAGCTTACCCCATATGCTATCACCCTTCGAGGTTATTATGGCCACCCATATCAACCTAAAGGTATCTACTAAAATGTCACCATCGAGCTAATAAGAAAAACTATCTTGATCAACATCAAGGTCATATGCACCATTGGACTACAACATCCTTAAATTAGGATGTAGTTACATGTATGCTATGAAAGAATTCGCCCACTCAGTGTTTTGAACCATGATCTTCCCTCATAATAAGAATGTATTCATGGTCAACCAACTTACATAGTTCAAGTACTATCCAGCATCCAACTTGAACAACTTTATTCCCTTCATTGAAGAAAACCAATAATTCTTGTGATATATTGAAATGGGTATTGGGATGTTAAAATAATCCACACTACTTGGAACTTATCAAGGAGACCCAAATTTTATTTCACCACTAGCCTTTGCTCAAGTTTGTAACATAAAATCTGTCATGAAGAAACTATATTCCTCTTCATCTATCCTAGAACCATCATCAATGCATGACCAACTACCTTCCATGCAAACAACACCCCACCTTATCAATTCGTTTCCCTTTTTCTACCCACCACTGGGAGTTACAACATATATAATGATATCCATGATAAATATCCAAAACCTTGTTTTGGAGATACTTATGTGGTACCTCAACCCTCCAATTGTATCACCATTGCACACACCATCACCCCACCTTGTTGTACGAACGATGCAACCCTATATCAACCCAATGTTGATAAAAAATGCTAACACAACTAGGGGAAATAATAAGGAAGTTGGGGAAAGAAGAATAAAGTAGGGGGAAACACTCCAACCATTCCTCATGTACCTCCTCTCTATTCTCTTTGTGATGCCAAGGTCATCCAACCAATCTATGCCTCACACTACTTGAACTACAAAACATTCTTCATACACCTCGAGAAACACCATTACTTCCCACCCCTTATGTTGTAGGCACTTCCAAAACCCACACAAAGGAACCTTCCATAGTGCACACCGAGACATTGTGTATGAACCACCCTTGTACCATATGCTCAACATATGGACATTACACTCACCATTGTTCAGATCTTACACATTTCCATATTACATTGGCTGTAGTGCACCAACAACATCTTCCAATGCTATACAACCCTCCTTTACAATTGGTATCACAACCACCATTGATTAGAAAAACTAGGTCCCCCATTATTTACTATGTGTACAGATCATTGAACTCGTGGAATGGCCTCCCATGTAGTGTTTGTGGACAAGAAGAATATTTTACCTATCTTTTCCCTACAATCTTAAAATACCAGGTATGTTCAATGGCCGAAATCAGGTAGCATTGTGAGTGCATCGCACCTCCCACCTCGTTCATTTCCCCATCACCCCAGTAGGAGATGGGCCCACCTAAAACCTAAATTAAATCTCTGGTATTTTTTTGGTATGAGATCCCCCCTACTCAAAAATTGAATGGATGAAATTACACATTAAATCGGGACCCCTTTCCTAGCTCTTGTAGACTTGAAAACCACTCATAGATGCACATATAATAAGATACAAAGTTTTGTGAGATCTACATGCTCACACACAACTTAGAAAAGTACAAATGAGGTGTCTTTGTGGGCCTACCCCGTTTTTATATGGCCCAATCACAAGTTCCCAAAGCTTGCGAGGGAGTTCAAAATAGTCATTTTGAGCGTCATTTATTCATTCGAATCATGATGTCACCACTTCCTGCAATGTATGATCCATTCATTTTCCCCAAAATTACACCATGGGGCCATTTTTCCTTGCCAAAGTTCAACATACATGTACATGAGCTCACTAGCTTTATTTTTTATACTATTTGCATCGTCATATTTCTTGTCATCAATAATTTCACACCAGGTATTTGGTTCTGTATTTGTTGGGAGGCCCTCTTTGTCTCTTAGATGCACACACCAATTCCATTCACCCTATCCCTTGAGGTATATACTTCTTCGAACTGGCATGCCAGTAATCCATCTGATATCATTACACTTAACAATATCACTCCCCTAGATTATGCCTTTAGGGTCTCTCTCCCATATTTGCTTGCAAATTTTCCCAATTCCACATGCATTTAGTTGTTATTGGCTAATAATACCCCACCCCCATTGGTTTCCTTGGTTTTAGCTCTCCTTGAATTAACGACACCTATGTTTTTTCTTCCCTATAGGGTGGGAGTCTGGATAGTCTACATCTCAGATAATGAACTTCATACTTCTTTCTCATCATAATGTTGACCCATTACCTTAGACTCCCAACAATTCACATTTTTATCGTTGGTTATGATAAATTCATAGGGTGGGATTCCGGATAGTATACATCTCAGAGAATGAACCTCATACTTCTTTCTCATCATAATGTTGACCCACTACCTTAGAATACCAACAGTTCACATTTTTATGGTTGGCTATGATAAATTCATTACCAAATTTTTATTGACCTCTCATGTCCCCCAAGATTAGTATACCATCTTCATTCCAATTCATCATTCATTTACCCCCTTGAGGAGACTTAGCCAAGGGGTGCCTCCCCCCATTCACTCTTACTACTATTTCCTCACACAACCAAGTTGTTTGATTATATGACTGGGGCATATGTCTCTATGTTTGCAACTTAGAAAAATGTTTTACATTTGTTCATTCATTAGCAATTTTAAAAAGCACATTATTTACACGGGAAGAACCAATACTCATAATATTGCATTTGATAGAATCTCTTTAAACCTTTTGGTACTCCTAGTTTTCCTTGGTTGGAACATTTTCATTGAGCAACCTGTACCTGCATGGTCCTAGTTATTTGCAGCACCTCATGTATCTCAGTACCCATCATTATGATCCCAGAGTTTCCTCCATCAACTATTTATCCATTTTCATCCACTAAACCTGAGTCCTAGTTTGACATATACTTATCATATATGATTGTCCCCATAACATTAGATCATCTTGTGTCTAGTTGTTTTTTCTACTACTGCCATTTTTCAACCATCATTTATGCTCCATCCAAGTGAAGTTTTGTATCATCCTCATTGACCACCTCACCCAAAAGTGATCAAAATCACCCCCCACTACAGTATGGTATCTGGTTTATCCTCAATTGATTTCATTGGACACCTATTCCTTTGCAGTTGCACCTTCATCCATGTTGGTCCAAGATCATGGTTTACAAGAATGTTGAGGTATCTTGGTTCTCATTTTCATCAAACAATGATGACCCTGGATACGACAAAGAGAGTCATCATTTCTCTTCAATTCCGTTCCCCCCACCCCTGACATTCAACATCATCTCATATACACATTAGGACAGGTTGTACCTTCTAATAATTGCAACTTCTAGTCAAGAACAAGCACTTATCATAATTCTCCCTTTAGGTTCTAGGGAACCCTCTCCTCAAAGAAGTCCTTTACTATTACCAACACCCCCAAGGCGATGCAAATTTCTACTTCACAGATTATCCATCTACAACATCATTACCTGTCTTCAAGAAATTTCATCATGCTCAGATATGAGCCCCGGACACACATATATCCTATTGTAATATACTTTGATAATTTCATGAGAATGTGAAATGTCTTCCTCATTTTTATAAAAATATCATATATCCAGGAATGTTCTGATTATGTGTAGGTGGGTTTCATCAGTTCTCCGAGGGATGTCCTTGCTTCTTGATCATCTCTCTCTCTCTCTCTCTCT
>JASDQU010683946.1:80753-96146 GCA_032191745.1 Picea mariana | reverse complement strand
AGATAGACGAATGAGGTGAAGTTGCATCGCTTCACGGATGCAGATTGGATGGGCAGCCCAACGGACAAAAAGAGCACATCAGGGGGGATCTTTAGTATCGTATCTACAATTGTTTCTTGGTACAGCAGGAAACAGAGATATGTGTCACTCAGTTTAGCGAAAGCAGAATACATGGCAGTGAGTCAAGCTGCATGTGAGGCTATCTGGATGAGAAAGATCTCTGTTGGTTTGTTTGGTCCTCATTTATATTTGACAGTGATTCATTGTGATAATCAGAGTTGCATTAAAATCTCAATTAATCATGTGTTTCATGATAGATATAAGCATATAGATATCCGATATCATCATCTTAGAGATTGTGTGCAGTGAAAGATCATGTTGCTTCAGTACATTCCTACGGAAGATCAGGATGCAGACATTTTGATGAAGGTGCTCACCAAGAGAAAATTCGAATACCATAGAGACAGGATTGGGGTGAAGGATAATACCTTTCTTGTTGAGAGGGAGTGTTGAAAAGTCAACAAGAAATGTGTGTCTAATTTAAATTTCTCGTAAATAAATTGGACAATAAATATTAATCTATTATCTCATAATTACTTGAAATAGTTAACTGAAATGGCAGATAGCTATAGGAAATTCGAGTTCAAAAGTTGACTAGTGGGACATGGAAGTTTAATTAGTTGTAACTAAGTGACTTGAAGGTGTAATAGAGTTATAAGTGTAGTTATGTGAGTTGTGAAGTAGTTTAACTTAGTTAAGTGAGTTAAGCTCAGTTGTACTAGTTGTAAGTGAACTTACACTAGTGAGAGTTTAATGAATTAATTATTAATTAATTCACGATCAGTGAACTCACATGCAACTGAAGATTTACGACGGTTAACTACATGCATGTCAGATCCAGTGGAGACCCAGTTGAGATAACAAGTGAAAGGGACAGTTTGGATATCAGTTGTGATTTGAGTGAAGTGCACTCATGCAATCACACACACAGTGGATGTGCCCATGAGCAATGTGCAACCTAGAAAAGAGGAATTTGAATTCATTTACAGGGTTTTCATTGCAGGGATTTGTGCAGAGGAGGCAGGTTGTCTGGAGGCAAAGAATTGGCACATGTATTTGCTGATTTTTGTATGACAGTGTGAAACGATTGTATTGTCCTGAGAGCTCTTGGATTAGAGTTTTGTATGAGATTGTTTCATGATCCATGATATACATAATATATGATAGTGGGGTTTTTAGATTTATGCTTTCCCGGTAAAACCTCTATGTTATGTGCGATTGATCTTTCTTCTTGATATTGCAATTGGCGATCGTGTTTTAAATTCCGCAAGAATATTTGTAGAAGCAATTATGTATTTAACAGTGGCATATAATTGTTATATCGGGAGAATCCAAGAAATACATAATTTGTATTGAAATTTCTACAATTAATTTTCAAGCCTGGTATCACAATATGTGACTGCTCTGTTTATACATTCTATCGAGCTAGTCTACCGAATAATTTTGTATATAGTTATTCCTGAACGTCTCGTGGCTTAGGACTGTTGACTATGCATTTTACTGTTTTGTAATTTTATATACTCTATTTACTTAGTATCGATTCCTTCTTGGATATACATAGTCATTACTTGCATCTCTGTTAAAATCGGTTTACTTAGTATTGATTTCTTTTTTTTTGGACATACATAATCATTACTTGTATCTTTTTAAACTCTATTTGTTTTTTAACGATTCCCTTTTCAATATACACAGTCATTACTTGTATCTTGTTAAACTCTATTTCTTCAATACAAGGTTCTTATCTGAATACAATTCATGTTTTAATAACTAGGTTTTACTCATGATTTTTATTGGGTTTGCTAATGGTAATACAATTCTTTTCATAGATCTAGGAACATAATAACTATTGTTTTTCTTTCAACAATATTTCTGCATGAAAATATGATATGCATCTTTTTTCTCATAAAAATCACTTAGATATAATATTGTTACAATTTATTTTTCTTTAAAATACTCCCTAACCAATAATTTTGGTCACATTAACGCACAATAATTCACAGTAAACATTTATACCAACATATTCATAATACATAAGTAAAACCTGGAGCTTGGGGAACCACATGTTGAAGACTCTATTCCTCCCAACCATAGACTAGATTCTCTATCGACCTCTGTCACCCTAGAGTTGAGTTCGGAAACAAAGGGGTTTCCTACGTGGGCTCTCGCAGAATTTTGAGTACCATCTTATTGTGTATTATATTATAAAATCGGTGTGTCCAATCAATTCAATGTGTAGCCTCTTTGATCTATCAGTTCACATCCTAGGAATGGTGTCCCATTCCTTTTTCATGAATTCTTTTTCTTTTTCCTAGAACTTGTGACACTTGTCTTGAGCCTCCTGCTTACTGACCACCTGTCAGATTCAATTCTACACATGTTCACATATTCTCCTATAAATATTGAATGTGTCTTTTTGAAGTTGAGTTAAATACATAGCTTGTCTTGGTCTATTTCCACTTTTCCAACCCCTTTGGATTCCTAACTCCCTCTTTAACAACTTCTTCAACGTGTGCCCATTTTTCACCATGTGTTTATTTTCATAAAATAATAAGGTTTTACAATTCAGATTTGTCAATTGGCCAAATTGTCTTTTGGGAAAATAATTAAAATTCTAAAACAAAAAAAATAATAATAATTGTCAAAGTTTTCAAGTTGTGGGGTATCAAATACACCCCCCCTTAGAACTTAACACCGTCTTCGGTGTTAACTAGTTCCATCAGTACTATTCTGGAATAGAAATGGATATGCTTCCCGCATATTACTTTCTATTTCCCAAGTAGCCTCTTCTGGACTAAGGTGTTTCCATTGCACCTTTACCTATTCTATGACTTGATTCCAGAGTGTAAGTTCCCTCTTGTTGAGAATATGATCTGAATCTACTGGTAACTTTCCCACGGGTTCCACCTATATCATTTTCCAATCAACAACATGAGTAGGGTCATGTATATACTTTTTCAGTAATGAAACGTGAAACACATCATGTACTTTTACCATAGCTGGAAGTGCAAGTTTATAAGCTACAACTCATATTTGAGCAAGTATCTCGAATGGGCCACAATATCTAGGTGCTAATTTAGTATACATGCCCAGTCGTAAAGAAATCTTTTTAGTTTTAACTCTAATATACACATGATCTCTAATATTGAACTCTCTTGGAGTCCTTTCTGCATCAAGATAACTCTTTTTTCTATCCTGAGCTACTTTCAAGTTCTGTTGTACATGTTTCACTGTTAGTTTCATGTCTTTTAACATATTTGTTCCTATAATCAATATATTAACAAGATTACTCCATGAAACAGGTGTATTACATCTCCTACCATATAAAATTTCAAAAGGACTAAGCTTTGTTGAAGCTTGATAATGATTATTATAAGCAAACTCAACTAAGTATAAATATTATTCCCATTTACCGGGTCTGTCCATAACATACATTATAAGCATGTCTTCAAGAATATGATTAGTTCTTTTAGTTTTTCCATCTGTTTGTGGATGACAAGAAATATTGAAGCTCAAATGGGTATCTAACCCTTTAAATAAAGCCTTCCAAAAATTTCATGTAAAATTAACATCTCTATCATATATTATAACTTTAGGGATTCCATGTAACCTAAATATTTCCTTGATGAATATTTTTTCTATATTAATAGCTTTGTAGGTTGATTTCACAGGTATGAAGTGTACTTCTTTACTTAATTTATCAACTAGAACTGTAATTTTGTCATTTTGTTTGCTACTTCTAGAAAATTTGGTAATAAAATCCATACTTATGACTTCCCATTTCCATTCTGGAATGGGTAAAGGATGTAGTAGTTCGACTGGATGTTGGTGTTCAACCTTAAATTGTTGACACTTTAAGCATCTAGCTAGATACTCTGTTTTTTCTCCTTTCATATTTGGCCAATAGAGTTCCTTTCTTAACATAGTAATCAATTTATGGTAACCTGAGTGTCGAGAATATTGTTTCTTGTGCAACTCGTCTAAAATTAATAGCTTAAATTCATTAGATTCTGGTACACATACTCTTATTTTATACATTAACAGTCCACTTTTTGAGAATCTAAAATATGATTCTCCTGTTCCTACTGAATTATCAACAATTTTTAACTTAATATTTTGATATTCTGGGTCTTTTTCAGCTGTTAACCTTACCTTTTCTTCTAAATATGTTTCATAGTTACTTCTAGTAACTATATAAAACAACTTTTCATGTCTACTTAATGCATCAACTACTTTATTTTCCTTTCCCTTAATGTGTTTTATCTCAAAATCATACTTGCTTAAGAAGGCTAACCAACTTGCTTGGTGAGCATTTAAATTATTTTTTTCAAACAAATATTTGAAGGCGATGTTATCTGTCAATAGTAAGAATTTTTGGCCTACCAAATAATGCCGCCACATTTTTAATGCATGTATTATTGCAACTAATTCCCATTTACTTGTTACGTAATTTTCTTCATGTTTCTTTAGTTTCTAAGATTCATAAGCTATTACATGTTTTTATTGGATTAACACTCCTCCAATCCCTTCGCAACATTCATCCGTATATACTACAAAGTATTTATCTAGGTCAAGTCCAATTTTAATATAGGAGTTGTAATTAAGAGTTGTTTTAATTTGTTAAAAATCTCTTGACATTTCTCAGACCATATGAACTTAGTTCCTTTCTTTTGCAATGGTGTTATAGGATATGCAATCTTGGAAAACCCTTCTATAAACTTTTGGTAATAGCCATTTATAATCATAAAGGATTTTATGTCTAAAACATCCTTAGGTTTAGTCCAATTCATTATAGCCTTCATTTTATCAAAGTCAACTGCTATACCTTCTTTGGAAATTACATGTCCTAGATACTGAATTTGGTCTTTATAAAAATCACACTTACTTAGTTTTGCATATATTTTTTGTTCTCTTAGTATCTGTAATATTATTCTTAAATATTCTTCAGGCTCCTTTTCATCCTTTCAATAGATGAGTATATCATCTATAAAGAACACAAATTTATCTAGACATTTACCCAAAATACTATTCATCAAGCACATGAATGAGGTTGGGGCATTAGTCATCCCAAAAGGTATTACGAAAGATTCTTAATGTCTGTACCTTGTTCTAAATGTTGTTTTATAAATATCCTCATCCTTTATCCTAATTTGATGATAACCAGAATGTAAATCAATCTTAGAAACGATTGTAGCTCCCTGTACTTGATCAAACAGATCATTGATACGAGGTAATGGATATCTATTTTTAATAGTCATTTAATTAAGTTGCCTATAATCAATACAAAGACTTAATGTCCCATCTTTCTTTCTAACAAAAAGTATTGGTACCCCCCATGGAGACACACTTGGTTGGATATATTGTTTATCTATCAATTCTTGCAATTGACTTTTTAGTTCATTTAACTCTAGGATATTCATCCTATAATGATACTTAAAAGCGGGCACTGCTCCAAGTATCAAATCTATGGATAAATCTATTTCTCTCCTAGGAGGTAGTCCTAGAATGTCCTAGAATACATCTTCAAATTCATGCAATACTGGAAAGTTATCTAACTCAATATTACTTTCCTCTTTTTCATTATAGTTTATGTGTACAACAAGTAGTTTACACCCTTTTCAAACACATCTTTTAACTTGTAAGGTTGTTATTTCTCTAATACTAACATGTCTTGATACTCCTTTAATGTTTATAATGTTACCTCTCTCATCTAGATAGGTAAATGTTTTATTGTAATGATCTAAGACCACTTTAAACTTTTCTAGCCAATCCATACTGATTAGCACATCATAATATCCTAATGGTAATATGTTTAAGTCTATATGTGTTCTTAATTCATTCATACCAAGTTTGCAGTTTTTAACAACATCTATAATTCTCCTTTTAGTTCTTGTAGCTAACTATACTAACCAGGACTTTTCAAACTTTTCCTTATGTAACTTACAAATTTCTACAACTCTTGGTGAAATATAACTTAAACTAGCACCTAGATCAATTAAAACAATAACTGGTTGATTATGTATCATACCTCCAATTTATGCCATTGAAGTTTGATTATATGCCTGTCAATTTTCCAATGTTGCGTTGATTTTTGGTGTAGACCTTGCCAACTCACCAACCGTGGTTGCTTCCTGTACTATTTTCACATTGTTATTTCCCTTCTTCCCGAGAGGATAGTATTTATAGTAATGTGGACCGCTACATTCCCAACATTTTACTGGTTTTTTGGGGGGCAGTTTATTTATTGAAGAAGGTTGGTGGTTTGGTATTCTTATTTTCAGGTTGATAGAAAGGTTTACTAGTTATGAACTTATTACCTCCTTGCAATATTTTATCAAAATTTCTATTAATGTAAGATCCCCCTTTCTTCTTAGGGTAAAACCTCTCAACCTTTTTCCCATTCCAATTCTTATAATTATAATTTCTATTTTTATACTGCTCAAAACATAGTTTATCTTTCCTCATGGTCTCTTCCGATGTTTTTGGGTTATCAAACTCAATTGGATCTTTATAATAACTAGGTAGGCAACTCAAAAATCGTTGAATATTTGTTTTTTCATCCACAATGTAAGGCACATAACACAAAAAGCTCATAAACTTACTACACAAATCTTTCAACGTAAGATTTCCCAATTTTGGTTCATAGAACTCCTTGGATTTACCCTCATAATACTATTCAGAAAGGTATTGTTTCTTAAAACATCTCTTAAAGGTTTTCTAGGTGATTTTCATTTCCTTAATACTTTTTACTCTTTTTATATCCTACCACCATATATCTGCTTTTTCAGTCAAATTATAGATATCCATATGGACTTTAAGCTCACTTCAGTAATTATAAATTTGAAAGTATTTCTGCATACCAGAGAGCCATGCCTTTGCTTCCTCACCAGTCTCCACTTCTCCAGTGAAGGTTGGAGTTTTAATATTCTTAAATTCTCCCATGACTTCATCATGTTGTTTAGGATTATTTTTCATTCTTTGTTTAGGACTAGAACTACTTTCAATAGACTTTTCTATATCTTCCATATCCTTATATCTTGATTGTGTCTCAGATTCAGGATACTCCAATTTTCTTTATTTCTTCTTTGGTTGGGCTATCTTAGAGTTTCTAGAATTTTTCCCCTTATTTTTATCAGTGTTTCGATTCCATAATTTTTCTAGCAGAATTTCATTTAGTTCCTCTTGAGTCTTTAAAATTATTTCATTATCTTCTCTCATAGTTTTTAGTTCTTCTCTCAGAACTGTTATTGTATTTATAATTTCTAAATTCCTATCAATATTCAAATCCACCCAGAGATGTAGATCATCTAAATTTCCTTGTTCATGATTCTCTTGATGAGCTTATTCTCTCTGTATCTCAGGTACTTCTATCATTTTCCTGCAAAATCAATTTATTTTTCTTCCTAGAGGTAAGACGAAAATCAAGACAATTTACATGTTATATTTTTCTATGATAAAGTCCATAAAAAGGCCAAGTGTTGTAACCTACAACTCTGATACCATTATGTCACACATCTTAAATTACATTATATATATATATATATATATATATATATATATATAGTTATTCAACCATAATAATCTATTGATTTCTCGTCATCATAATTGTCGCATATAAGTCTATTAACTTATTTTAATACTACCTTATGTTTTTCTTTGTTTTACTTTATCATACAATAGTCTCGTTATTCTTTCATCGTTTCGTTATAATGAGAAAACCATAGATACTAAATGCTTACACATAAAGTCCTTTATAACTTCTCATAACTTATTATAGTATTGTATACTATAAATAGTTGAACAGCTTGATACTTCACCATAAAGTTCTTCACTTTACATCATGATTATAAAGGCTAACCTAAGTCTTATTCTACTAAGACTACGTACTTAATAACTAGGTTTCATAATATACTTGTTATATATATATATATTGAGGTCATGATGAACACCATGTACAAGGGTTGCATGAGGGTTTGCTTGTTTGTTATATTCCCCCCCCCCATGGTTATATGTTCTCCACTCGTCACTATAACATTGTTATTACAACCCTTTAGTCATTTCATACCATATATGATTTAAAGTAATTCAAAGTACAAGGTTTTGTATTGTGTTTTCATGTTAAGGTAGATCATATATAAATGTTGGTTGTGGACCCTGATTATCTTCCTAATTCAGAGGTCTTGTGTTTTTCAGCCATGTTTATACCCCATGAAGACTTTACACCCCATAAGTATGTACACTCTTCCATGCGGGGGAGTGCAGAGGGGGGGTACCCCCTCTGCAGGGTCCGATGGGGCTATCCCCTTGGCTGGGGAGTTTGGGGGCAGTGTCCCTTGATGGTGGTTCAGAGGCGAAGTCCCTGAAGGAAAAATTTCCTTGTAAATGTATATTGTAATTTCATTGTAAATCTGGATCGTTCATTATAAGGTCGTAGATCTAACAATAGAAATTATGTTAGGGTTTTTTTCCCTAGAAGGCAACCCTCTGTTATGAGGGAAATGTATTGTGGCTATGCATCATAGCGAATATTGTATTCTAAGACGAGAGACTATGAGAGAAAGAAGAGGAAGTTACAGCGGGTTTGTTGTAGGTTGTATTCCTTCATATGATAGATAATAATAAAGGAAGGACCTGGAAATTTCTCTGGTGGATGTAGTCCATATTGGGTGAACAACATAAATCTGTGTCTCTATTGTATTGTGTATCTTCTGTGTTTTGTTTCCATATTTGTTTTATTTTATTGCTCCACAGTCCTGTTTTTCTAACAATAAAATGGGTCTCATTATATATAATCCAATGTATATAAACAAGTTTTATTGCATCAACCATTGTATACCATATACTAAATGAGTTTCAATGTATCAATCCAATGTACAACATATATTAAACGGGTTTCATTGTATACACTCAAATGTATAACACTTGGCATAAAAAAAGATGGCTTGTACTTAAGGAGATTTATTAGGAAGTTTTACAAGGGATTAACTCATGTTATATTACCTATTCTTAATTAAAATGCTTGCCAACTTTTATTCGTTAATCAGCATGTCATACAGAGCATTTACCATGCAGTGATCCTGCATGTGCCACCTATGGGGTTACCATCTAAAGGATATTTTATTGGAAGTTGTCCTGAGGAATGTATACGTGTAGTGATATTATGCTTACATGTATTAGGTTTTCCTATTGGATCCTTAACCATCTCGACCTCTGCCAAACTTGGCTCATTGCACACTTTTCACTTTCATTTTCTCAGCTTTGCCTTCATCCTGAGAGGTTTTCAGGAGGTTTGACATTTTTATTGAACCCTCCCGTATCTTTGAGAGTTCACCAAGTTATAGTGTTGAAGGTCTGATTTTCTAGAACCCATTTTCGTTCACTCTGAAATTATTGGCAAGATCCTGGGGCATTCGTAACTTCTCTAGTTTGTGGTTGGTCTTTTTATCAACTCCAAAGTTGGTGTCCTTAATTGGTAAGAGTTTACAAAACCCCTTTTACTCTTTTTGGCTTCCTGTAAACTAGTACTTGTAGTTTATTAACTTTATAATGTTTCCTAAGCAAGGATACTAGTTTATAGTCGGGTTTAAACGTTATTCTGCCAACTATGTTTAATGTGTCTCTATATCGTTTTCCTTAATGAACTTATTTGTATCTTGTTTGCTATATCTACCGTATAAAAGTTGTGATTGTAAAATGTATTTGGTTCCCAATCCATATTTTTTCTAGTTAACCTATGGTCTGAAGAGCTTTTACTTTGACCTTGAGGTTTGTTAACTGAACCCATAATTTTATGGATTCTATGCTTCAAATTTACCCTTAACATGATTTATTATAGGGTTTATAATTCCTTTATTTTACTTCTCTTGTTTTTGGTTTATGATTAAAACATTTCAAATCATTTTACTCATCTTGAACTTAGTTAGGACTTCTGTTGAAAATGTTTTCACATGTGCGATATTTGCACAGAGTATAGTGATGTTCTCTTGTTTATATTTTGTAAGTGCACTGTGATTTGCATCCTTGTTAAAACTTATTCTTTGGTATTTTAAAATAATGATGGGCCATGTTCATCGTTGCGAGGGGTACCCATCACCTATCCAATAACCCTCATCATTCAGATGTAGTTCAAAGGCAATGTAAGGATATACAAACATGCTATGTACACTCATGGTAAGTTCATCTTCGTTTGCATATGTAACTTGAATTTTGTTTGATCAAATAAACTCGTACAACATTCTAGCTTGTTTCGCTACTGTTATGTAGGTGCCAAGGAGATTGGTACCATGGAAACACGGAAATACCCTTGCGTGTAAAGGTATTCGGGTTCCATCACTTAATTAATTTTCAAGCCTTGTATCAAAATATGTGTCTTCTATGTTTATACATTTTGTCGAGCTAGTCTACAAAATTATTTTGTATATAATTGTTCCTGAAAGTCTCATCGCTTAGGACTGTTGACTACGCATTTTACAGTTCTATAATTTTTTGTACTCTATTTACTAATTAGTATCAAGTCCTTCTTGGATATACACATTCATTAATTGCATCTATGTTAAACTCGGTTTACTTAGTATTGATTTTCTTTTTGGACATACACAGTCACTACTTGTATCTTGTTAAACTCTGTTTAATTTGTAAGGATTCCCTTTTGAATATACAAAATCATTACTTGTATCTTGTTAAACTTTGTTTCTTCAATATAGGTTTCTTATCTGAATACAATTCATGTTTTAATAACTAGGTTTTACTCATGATTTTTGTTGGGTTTTCCACTAGTAATACGATTTTGTTCGTAGATATAAGAACATAATAACTATTGTTTTTCTTTCAACAGTCGTTCTTCATGAAACTATGATATGCATCTATTTTCTCATAAAAATCACTTAGATCTAATACTGTTACAATTTATTTATGCTTTAAAATACTTCCTAACCAATAATTTTGGTCACAGTAACGCACAATAATTCACAGTAAACATTCATACCAACATATTCATAATACAAAAGTAAAATATGGAACTTGGGGAAACCACATGTTGAAGACTTTGTTCCTCCCAACCATATACTAGAGTCTCTCTCAACCTCTGTCACCCCGAGCTAAGTATGGAATCCAAGGGGTTTCCTACATGGCCTCTTGCAGAATTCTGAGTACCAGCTTGATGTGTATAATATTAGAAAATCATTGTGTCCAGTCAATTCAGTGCGTAGCCTCCTCAAGATATCAGTTCACATCCTAGGAATGGCATCCCATTCCTTTGTCATGATTTCCTTTTGTTTTTCCTAGGACTTGTGACACTTATCTTGAGCCTCCTGCTCACTGACCACCTGTCAGATTCAATTCTACACATGTTCATAGATTCTCCTATAAATATGGAATGTGTCTTTTTGAAGTTGAGTTAACTCCATAGATTGTCTCAGTCTTCTACCACTTGTCCAATCCCTTTGGATTCCTAACTCTCTCTTTAACAATTGCTTCAACGTGTGCCCCTTTTTCCACATGTGTTTATTTTCATAAATTTATAATAACGTTTTACAATTCATATTTGGTCAATCGACCAGATTGTCTTTTGGAAAAATAATTAAAATTTTAAAATAATAATAATAATAATAATTATCAAAGTTTTCAATTCGTGGGGTATTACAAGACCTCATTCAAATGGGGATAAGTATACCAAATGTTCAAAAATCATACTTTTCCTCAATTTCTAGAATGGGATCCTAACCTTGGTGTATATATGGATATGAAGAAATACAAGTTGCACAAGATCACAACTCATGTGGAATTTTTCCCATGCGCATAAGTCATTTCTTGGATAGTGAAACATGTTAACTTAGAGAATAGAATGATAATCGATGCAAAAGGATAATCACTGGATTCTTTGTATCCCATAGTGATCATTTCTTATTATAATTTAGACGAAGGAAAATTGGCATTGGGTGATGAACTGATAAAGGGATTTTCCCATAGCCCCAAGGAACTCATGAAATGTTAGTGGTGACTAGGTAAATAGCTCAAGACCAGATCCTTGGATGATTATCCTACAAATTTTTTCGGGCTACCGTATCAGTATGCAGTGACCATGGTGTGTAGGCTTTATGATGAACTCGATGCATATAAGTTCAAAGTATCATGGGTACCCTTCCTTAAGTATGGTACGTCTTCCAGCTCATCATTCAACTGGTCATATATTCTATCCTCAATCCTGGAACAAGCGCTCATTTCTGCAAAGCACATGGCCTCTCAGAAATTTCCTAGCTTGCATATGTCATCATACCTACTTGACATGATGTGAATAATGCATGCATACCTAGGGATGGGTTGGGTGTGGCAACCAGTTGAACCTCCCATCCATATTTATTGTAAAATACTTTGCAAACACAAATATCGATTCCACAATCAAAAAATTTGTGAAAATTTCTTGATTCCCCTATACCAGTTATTGTTCTACACACCTCCCCCATGCATGAAAGATAAATAGTATTCCATTGTAGGAATATTAGGTGATTGGTATCTACTCGAGTATGGAACATACATCATTTTTTATGGGGCCACTAAAGCTCCTCATCTACTCCCAAAATTTTTCCATGACAAGTTGGTTCTGTAGGAGATAGCTTATCTGACCATGATACATGGAGTACACATAGCATTAAATAGGGACAAGGAAATGATTTGGACACCTATGTCACTTTGGGTGAGTTCCTACTCTTTCAAAGATATCAAAGAAGCCCAAGTAGAAGTAGGCAACTTTATCTCTTTCCACTTTGGTGAGGAAAGATTCCACAGGTATGATCCCATGAATATTGTTAGTAATCGCTAAAAAAAGTGCAAGTATAGGTGGAGTTATGAGTCAAAATTCCGGGAAGATGAAGAGATCCACAAAATGGAAAGAACATGTTATCACATGAAGTCGTCATGGATCGTAGGTGCTTGTTATTAATACCTATGTTTGTATCCTTTCCCCTTCTCTCTCTCTCTCTCACAGGCTAGGTCACAAGTTTTTCCCTTTGACTGGTAAAGTTGGTTTTTCCTCTTTGTCTAACGACTTGGTTTCCCTTGGTTTTTTTCCTAAATAAGTCTTGACCCTTAAAAATTCAGGATTATGAGGTTATGCGCGGATTAGTGACTAGGTGGAGGCCCTGAAATTAAAGATCAAGCAAAGGATTAAGTCTCAACTGTAAGATCTCTTTGGTAAGAGATCAAGGATGGGGAAACATTGCAGAAATCAAGACTCTAAAAGATTGTAAAAGTTATTCATCCAAAAGTCTGAAGTCCCAAAAGACGAAGTCATATGGGTCGTCAATCTAAAATCCGCGTGGAGGAAGATGTGAAAAACCAGACGGAATCACTACGGGATTCTCCAGATAAGAAGCATGCAAAGTTCTCGAAGGCCGATCTAGCAGAAGAGATCATGGCCATAGATCTAGAAGAGAACGTGGTGAAAAATGGGAGAATTTGTGGATTCGTGATTCGAAGGATCTGCAAGGAGCAAGGCACATATTTTGCGAAGCGCGAAGTTGCGAAGCACTTGGGAGTAGAGCCTCGGGTCACAACCCAAGGTCACATGGGAGGCATGCCCAGGAAGAAAATATAGTGCCCATTGTATGGTGTTGGCCGATTCATAGTTCCAAGGAACCAATCTCAGTCGTCGACTGTGAAGCAGATCCGATCGTCGACCTGAGTAAAGTGATTTCGTCGATCCAGGTATCAGGAGATCTAGAGTCAAGTGGTGTGAAGAATCCTGAAACGCGAAGTCCCGAAGCACCATTTGGGATAAGTTCCAGCTCATGGCCCAAGGTCATAAGAAGGAAGGGGAAAATGGAGAAGGAGTTGGCACCTAAAGCTTGAGGTTTTAGAAGGGAATAGGAGGAGGTTTTGGGTTTCATAAGACCTGCAGCAAGGGCCGAAAGGGCCTGTGTTAGTCACAAAATTATACCATCAAGGTTTTAAAGATCCAAATTCAACTCAAAAAAATGCTAGCAACGCAAAGAAACCCCCAGGTGTTAATCCTTGTTTTGATCCCAAAAGGAAGCAGTTAATGAAAAAGGAGTGGTGGTTGATGTTGGAAGATTGGTTGTTGTCATTGATGTCAACCCTAGTCATGGGTTTTGGACCGCAAGATTGATGAAGGTATTTGGACATGAAGGAAAATGCACATGCAGACACAACACCCATGGATGGATAGTATACATCATGTTGTTTCTAGTGGTATGTGGCACGTCATGTGGATCCTCATGGTTGAGGAGAAATGAATTTTTTAAGATGACAAAGTGAATTGTACATGTAGGCCCTGAAGATAATTACAGAAAATAATTACAAAATAAGAAAGTGTCAGGTCGGCCCTAATGTTAAAAGAAAGTGACATAAATCATATAAATAAACATCATTATACATTCATTTGATACAAGTTTAATTTCAGAGGGAAGAAGAAGTAAAAGAAGGCCGGATTTCAAGGGAGGATGAAGTCTTTTGGTGATGTGTTCTAAGGTATGTTATTTTCAGGTCATCTTACCATTTTTTCTATAACCTTTTTTATAGAACGATTCAGATCGTGAAATCGTTATGGTATTGAGAAGACATATCAAGGTACCTATGGTAAAAATTTTAGCTCTTGATTCACTATAATTATGGAGATACACTTTGTGGACGATAGGGTTTGTGACCAGTCCTGAAGCTAGTCAATAAACAGGTGTTCCGGGTAAAATAGTCATAACTTCTTCATACAGAATCCAAACGAAGTGGGACCACTTCCATTGGAAATTTTATGGATTGTAGTTTCTTGTGTGAGAGTTTCCGAATCGGATGTTAAATATTGAGCGCGAGGCATGCTGTACAAGTGGGGTCTTTTGAACAGACCAGAATTGAATAAAGTCTACCATTCTTTCTATAACCTCTTTTTGGGGAGGATTCAAGGAGNCAGGTCATCTTACCATTTTTGCTATAAACATTTTCTAGAATGATTCAGATGGTGAAATCTCTATGGTATTGAGAACACATATCAAGGTAAATCTGGTAAAACTTTCAGCTCTTGATTCGCTATAATTATGGATATACACTATGTGGAAGATAGGGTTTGTGACCGGTCCTGAAGCTAGTCAATAAACAGGTGTTCTGGATAAAATAGTCATAACTTCTTCATACAGAATCCAAATGAAGTGGGACCACTTCCATTGGAAAGTGTACGGACTTTAGTTTCTTGTTTATGAGTTTCAGAATCATATGTTAAATATTGAGTGCAGAGCATGTTGTACAAGTTGGGTCTTATGAACAGACCAGAATTGAATAAAGTCTACCATTCTTTCTATAACCTCTTTTTGGGGAGGATTCAAGGAGTGAAAA
>JASDQU010683946.1:31302-43907 GCA_032191745.1 Picea mariana | reverse complement strand
AGAGAGAGAGAGAGAGAGAGAGAGAGAGAGAGAGAGAGAGATGATCGAGAAGCAAGGATATCCATCGAAGAAGTGATGAAACCCACCTACACATAATCAGAACATTCCCGGATATATGATCTTTTTATAAAAACGAGGAAGACATTTCACATCCTCATGAAATTATCAAAGTATATTACAATAGAATATATGTTTGTTCGAGGCTCATATCTAAGCATGATGAAATTTCTTGAAGACAGTTAATGATGTTGTAGATGGATAATCTATGAAGTAGAAATTTGCATCGCCCTGGGGGTGCTGGTAATAGTAAAGGACTTCTTTGAGGAGAGGGTTCCCTAGAACCTAAAGGGAGAATTATGATAAGTTCTTGTTCTTGACTAGAAGTTGCAATTGTCAGAAGGTACAACCTATCCTAATTTGTATATGAGATGATGTTGAATGTCAGGGGTGGGGGGAACAGAATTGAAGAGAAATGATGACTCTCTTTGTCGTATCCATGGTCATCATTGTTTGACGAAAATGAGAACCAATATACCTCAACATTCTTGTAAACCATGTTCTTGGGCCAACATGGATGAAGGTGCAACTGCAAAGGAATAGGTGTCCAATGAAATCAATTGAGGATAAACCAGATACCAGACTGTAGTGGGGGATGATTTTGATCACTTTTGGGTGAGGTGGTCAATGAGGATGATACAAAACTTCACTTGGATGGAGCATAAATGATGGTTGAAAAATGGCAGTAGTAGAAAAAAAAACTAGACATAAGATGATCTAATGTTATGGGGACAATCATATATGATAAGTATATGTCAAACTAGGACTCAGGTTTAGTGGATGAAAATGGATAAGTAGTTGATGGAGGAAACTCTGGGATCATAATGATGGGTACTGAGATACATGAGGTGCTGCAAATAACTAGGACCATGCAGGCACAGGTGGCTCAATGCAAATATTCCAACCAAGGAAAACTAGGAGTACCACAAGGTTTAAAGAGATTCTATTAAATGCAATAGTATGAGTATTGGTTCTTCCCGTGTAAATAATGTGCTTTTTAAAATTGCTAATGAATGAACGAATGTAAAACATTTTTCTAAGTTGCAAACATGGAGACATATGCCCCAGTCATAGAATCAAACAACATGGTTGTGTGAGGAAATAGTAGTAAGGGTGAATGGAGGGAGGCACCCCTTGGCTAGGCCTCCTCAAGGGGGTAAATGAATGATGAATTGGAATGAAGATGGTATACTGGCCTTGGGGGACATGAGAGGTCAATAAAAATTTGGTAACGAATTTATGATAGCCAACCATAAAAATGTGAACTGTTGGTATTCTAAGGTAATGGGTCAACATTATGATGAGAAATAAGTATGAGGTTCATTCTCTGAGATGTATATTATCCAGAATCCCACCCTATGAATTTATCATAACCAATGATAAAAATGTGAATTGTTGGGAGTTTAAGGTAATGGGTCAACATTATGATGAGAAAAAAGTATGAAGTTCATTATCTGAGATGTAGACTATCCAGACTCCCACCCTATAGGGAAGAAAAAACATAGGTGTCGTTAATTCAAGGAGAGATAAAACCAAGGAAACCAATGGGGGTGGGGTGTTATTGGCCAATAACAACTAAATGCATGTGGAATTGGGAAACTTTGCAAGCAAAGTTGGGAGAGAGACCCTAAAGGCATAATCTAGGGAAGTGATATTGTTAAGTGTAATAATATCAGATGGATTACTGACATGCCAATTTGAAGAAGTATATACCTCAAGGGATAGGGTGAATGGAACTGGTGTGTGCATCTAAGAGACAAAGAGAGCCTCCCAACAAATACAGAACCAAATACCTGGTGTGAAATTATTGATGACAAGAAATATGACGATGCAAATAGTATAAAAAATAAAGCTAGTGAGCTCATGAACATGTATGTTGAACTTTGGTAAGGAAAAATGGCCCCATGGCGTAATTTTGGGAAAAATGAATGGATCATACATTGCAGTAAGTGGTGACGTCATGATTCGAATAAATAAATGACGCTCAAAATGAATATTTTGAACTCCCTCATGAGATTTGGGAACTTGTGATTGGGCCATATAAAAAGGGGGTAGGCCCACAAAGACACCTCATTTGTACTTTTCTAAGTTGTCCGTGAGCATGTGGAGCTCACAAAACTTTGTATCTTGTTATATGTTCATCTGTGAGTGGTTTTCAAGTCTACAAGAGCTAGGAAAGGGGTCCCGATTTAATGTGTAATTTCATCCATTCAATTTTTGAGTAGGGGGGATCTCATACCAAAAAAATACCATAGATTTAATTTAGATTTTAGGTGGACCCATCTCCTACTGGGGTGAGGGGGAAATAACCGAGGTGGGAGGTGCGATGCACTCAGAATGTTGTCTGATTTCGTCCATTGAACATACCCAGTATTTTAAGATTGTAGGGAAAAGATAGGTAAAATATCCTTCTTGTCCACAAACACTACATGGGAGGCCATTCCACGAGTTCAATGATCTGTACACATAGTAAATAATGGGGGACCTAGTTTTGCTAACCAGTGGTGGTTGTGATACCAATTGTAAAGGAGGGTTGTATAGCATTGGAAGATGTTGTTGGTGCACTGTAGCCAATGTAATATGGAAATGTGTAAGATTTGAACAATGGTGAGTGTAATGTCCATATGTTGAGCATATGGTACAAGGGTGGTTCATACACAATGTCTCGGTGTGCACTATGGAAGGATCCTTTTTGTGGGTTTTGGAAGTGCCTACAACATAAGGGGTGGGAAGTAATGGTGTTTCTCGAGGTGTATGGAGAATGTTTTGTAGTTCAAGTAGTGTGAGGCATAGATTGGTCGGATGACATAGGCATCACAAAGAGAATAGAGAGGAGGTACATGAGGAATGGTTGGAGTGTTTCCCCCTACTTTATTCTTCTTTCCCCAACTTCCTTATTTCCCCTAGTTGTGTTAGAATTTTTTATCAACATTCGGTTGATATAGTGTTCCACCATTCGTACAACAAGGTGGGATGATGGTGTGTGCAATCATGCTACAATTGGAGGGTTGAGGTACCACATAAGTATCCCCAAAACAAGGTTTTGGAGATTTAACATGGATATCATTATATATGTCATAACTCCCAGTGGTGGGTAGAAAAAGGGAAATGAATTGATAATGTGGGGTGTTGTTTGCATGGAAGGTAGTTGGTCATGCATGGATGATGGTTCTAGGATAGATGAAGAGGAATATAGTTTCTTCATGACATATTTTATGTTACAAACTTGAGCAAAGTCTAGTGGTGAAAGCAAATTTGGGTCTCCTTGATAAGTTCCAAGAAGTGTGGATTATTTTAACATCCCAATACCCATTTCAATATATCACAGGAAATATTGGTTTGCTTCAATCAGAGGAATAAAGTTGTTCAAGTTGGATGTTGGACGGTACTTGAACTATGTAAGTTGGTTGACCATGAAGACATTTTTATTATGAGGGAAGATCATGGTTCAAAACACTGAGTGGGTGACTTCTTTCATAGCATACATGTAACTACGTCCTAATTTAAGGATGTTGTAGTCCAATGGTGCATATGACCTTGATGTTGATCAAGATAGTTTTTATTATTAGCTCAATGGTGACATTTTAGTAGATACCTTTAGGTTGATATGGGTGGCCATCATAACCTCAAAGGGTGATAGCATATGGGGTAAGCTCAGGAGATCCTAAAATTTACCATACAATTTTGGACATGATGCAAATAGATGCTCCCTTATCTACAATACATCAAAGAATGATGATATTTCCGATTGTTATAAGTATTTGGAATGCAAATAGATATGGGAGTCTATCTTTTGAGTTGTCCAAATCAAACATTATGAGGCATGAATCAGAGGGGTCAACTTCTCCCAACACCAACAACAAAGATTTCATGTGTGAAGGAAAAGTTTGCAATACCTCTAGTGCTGACATGGATGGAGTAGATTGAGCTAGGTCATTGATGATGTTATAGATATGAGTGGCTCTTCCATGAGGGTTATGATAAATATTCCTAAGAGGTGCCTTTGATAATTAAGGAGTAGGGTCAACATTGGGACATGGGATCATTAAAACCACACTAGATGGTAGTTGGGTGGCATCTGAGGTGGTTAGAGGGATGCCAAGAGGCACATTGTATTAGTGGTTGTGGGTTTATAGATAAATATCTATTAAGTTCATGAAAATTTTCCAAAACGTAGGATCTTTAAATTGAGATTGACCTAAAGTTTGGTATTGTCCTGTAGACCAGGAGGAGTTACCGGTTTCTTATTGACTGGAAAAAAATCCTTGTTAAGGGAAGGGGTTGTGTAACATTTCTGGTTATGGTCAGGTAGGAAACAATTTTTGTGGGTTTGATATGCCTTGTGGGGAAGTAGGACCCTAATTGGACATGGATTCCTTCATGCATTTGTACTTTGCAATTTGGGGGAAATGGTGAGTGTAATTGTTGGTTGTGGAGCCTGATTATTTTCTTGATTTAGAGGTTTGTTTTAGTCGTGCTTGGACCCCATTCCCTAACGGGGGGTGTGGGGGGGCTTTCCCCTGCCACAATTGTCGCCAGGGTGGCTCCCGAAGCAAATATTGGGAAAAATTGCCTTGTAAAATATTATAATTTCGTAGTCAATCTGAACCATTCATTATAAGGCCGGAGATCTGACAGTAGAAGTTATTTTTAGGGTTTTTTTCCCTAGAAGGTAACCCTCTCTTATGAGGGAATTGTATTGTGGTTGTGTATTAGTGGGAATATTTTATTCTGAGAGAGGAGACCTCTAGAGAAAGAAGAAGAAGTTACAACGAGTGTGTTGTAGGTTGTATCCCTTCATTTTGATGGATATTGACAAAAGGAAGGACCTGGCAATTTCTCTAGTGGACATAGCCCACACTGGGTGAACCACGTATATCTGTGTCTCTACTGTATTGTGTTTCTACTAAGTTTTATTTCCGCATTTGTTTTATTTTGTTGCTCCACGATCCAGTTTTTCTAACAGTAATGATCAAACTTGACACATAATGCACAACAAAATTTAGTCCAAATATTATTGTTCTTCCACTGTTTCTGCTCGTTATTATTGTTTCTAGCAGTGTTTTGGTTTTGGTTCCTAGTATTAGCATTACCCCTGGTATTTTTGTTCTAGTTTGGGGAATGTTTTTCCTATACCTAATTAACATTCTTCTTATTCTTCCCTTTCTTCTTCACATGTTTTTGTTGAGTGATGTGATTAACCAGATTCAACTCCTCAAATGATTGAACCTATTGAGCTTGTGAAGGTTGAATGAAGTTAACACTGGCATGATGTTTAGCCTATGGTGGTGTAGCATTTTCTTGTGGGGTACGAGGGAATGGTTAATATGGATTTTTCTATGGAGGATTCCCATACTGGTTGTATGATGTATATTCCCCTCCACTATAGTCTTGATTGTTGTAGGAGGTCCCATGCATATGTGGGACAACATCCATGCATTGAGGGGGTACACTAGTCCATATATATGTTAGGTTGTTCCCTCCTTTTATTTGGGAAGGAGGGTTTTATGACATATGATCCAGGTGAATATTGGTGGCCACCCACCTATTCCAACTAGCTCCTTTTGAGAGTTTTAGTTCAACACGTTCTTCTTTAATTCTTTGTAATTGTGGGTTCTACACTTTCGAGGTTGTCTGAAGCCCTAAAAATCTTACAGGTGGATATCGGTGGCCGCCCACCTAATCCAACTAGATTATTTTGGAATTTTTCATGTCAGTAAATCTTTATGTATTTCCAGGGTCGTTTTAGGGCCCTAAATATTGTTTTTTTGGCTTTCCACAGTCAAACTATAGATAGAGTTAGTGTTTGATGAAATAATGTGTGGTTCTCCAAAATACCTTTCCAATGGACTATCACGCGCCTAAAACGAAGGTCGTATGGAAACTTTACGGCCTCAGGAAGTTAGGTACCAACTTACCCATCAGGGCCCACATAAATTTTGACGTTTCATATCCAAGGGTTAGGATTTTTGATGCCTAGAGTTTTGGCATTCATGAGTAATGTTAAAAAGGCTTATGGAGCCTCAATGCTCATTGCAATAATTTTGTTGATACAAATGAGCGTAGTAGCCACACCTCTTCTCAAATATAGCTACCACCATTCGAGCAAGTTGTTTTCAGTTATGTATTTTTACAGTTTCGGCCTATTTTATTTATTTAATAGAATTTATTGTTCATTGGATATATGTTGTTGTTGTATGTACCTCTCTGTTATTGTATTCATTCTTTTGTTTATTTCTCTCCACTCATAAATCTGGATCACTGGTATCAGAGCGGTCTGCTCTTCATTTATTTTTCTTTATGGATGTCCCCGACAAGGTCTTTGTACAAGAAGTTGGGACTCAAACTAGTTGAGCCTTTGCAAGATCAGTCACACTAAGCCCGACAAAAACCCATGGGGGACAAGAATAAATATGATGGAGTAGGAGATCCTTTTAAATTTTTTCTCAAGGAATCCCTTGCGCAACAAAGGAATAAAATGATGGACAACTTTGCACAGATCCTTCGGTGGCTTACCACAGGAGACACATCTTCATCAAGTGGCCATGCAACCCTCTTCAAGCTACAAGTAAATTTTGATATTCCATTATTTGAAGGACTGATAGATACAAATGTTGTAGATAAATGGTTGAATCTGCTCGAAGGGTATTTTTCGATCCACAATTTTTCTGAAAGGGAAAAGATTACTTTTGCACTCCTCAAGGTCATCCCCCATGTTAAAGACTGGTGGTATACTTACTCTGAGCAAAGGGCCATAGAGGAATCTGTGATATTTGTGTACGCCCCCACATGGGATTCCTTCAGTGATGTCATTAAAGAACAATACTATCCTATTGGAATCTACGAGGACCAATACACAAGATGGACCACCCTGTGTCAAGAAAGACACCAAAAAATACCATATTTAACCAATATTTTCCATACCCTGCGCACCAAATTGGGTATTAAATACTCTGAATGACATGTGGTGCTCAAATATCGCAACTGTCTGCATAGATACATTCAAACATATATGGATCTTTTGGACATCATGTCATTGGGTATGGCTTATAGATATGTTTTCAAGATCAAGCAGAAGAGGTGAGAGTTTGGATCTGCAAACACCTCATAGCCGAAGTAGGGAAAAGGCAGCCCCAACCCATAAAACAAGGGACAAAGAAAAGATGGCCACTCTCAAGACAACCAGTGCAAGCCACAACACAAGAAGGGTAATGAGTAGGAGAAGAAGAACACAAGAAAGTGGTGTGAATACCATAAAATCCCTTGGCACAACACCGAAGAATGTCGCTCCAAGTAGTCACTGGTGGTCGAGATGAAAGCCTCCGAGTTAGAGGAAGATTATAACTCTAAATCAAATCCAGGAGGAGGGAAGTGGATTATTGATGTTGAACCCAATGCCACTATCGCTACCACCAAAGTCCAACCAAGAAAACTAGAAGAACTAGAGAAAGAGGAACGCCTCTTTCACTCACAGATGTGGGTTAAGGGGGCTCTTCTTCATTTCATTGTTAATAGTGGCAGCCAAAAGAACCTGATCTCAATAGAGGTCATCAAGCAACTAGACCTGTTGATGAAACTACACCCTCAACCCTACACCATCGGTTGGCTTCACCAGGGAATAGATCTCTGCGTCAGCGAACAGTGTCATCTGCTCTATGATATCAAGCCCTTCAAAGATGAGGTATTGTGTGATATTTATCCCCTTGAATTTTTTGATGTTCTTTTAGGACAACCATATTTGTGGAAGCGACATGTTGTGTATGAGTCTAGACCCTGCAATGTTATTATTACTTTGGGTAGACAATTGTATAGGATACCAGAGGTAGTGCCGCCTATCGCTATTTCTTTCATCTTTGCTAAGCAATGTAGTAAGTTCATTTCACAGACNTTATGAGTCTAGACCCTGCAATGTTATTATTACTTTGGGTAGACAATTGTATAGGATACCAGAGGTAGTGCCGCCTATCGCTATTTCTTTCATCTTTGCTAAGCAATGTAGTAAGTTCATTTCACAGACCATGAATTTCACCTTCTTTGTGATCCATGCTCATAGTAAGAAGAAGGTCGTTTCCATATTTGTGACATATACACAGATCCCCTCTTTGTAGAAGAAGCAAGCGGATGGAATCGTAGAAGAGTACAGAGACATCTTCTCCTCATCAGTCGAGATACCAACGTACTACCAAGTCAAGCATCCAATTTATCTAAACCCTAATGCACCTCTTCCTAATGGAACAATTTATCCTCACTCGCTGATGGAAAATGACGAAATCAAGAATCAGATCCAAGAGTTACTTCAGAAGGGCCACATCAGACCCAACTCCTCCCCTTGCGGAAGCTCGATTGTACTGGTACAGAAGAAATATGGGACCTGGTGGCTCTGCATTGATTATAGATCATTAAACAAAATCACAGTCAGGAACCAGTACCCAATTCCCCGAATTGATGACCTTTTTGACCAACTCAAGGTGGCCAAGTTCTTAAGAAAGATTGACCTAAAGTCTCGGTACCACCAGTTTCCCATCGAACCGATTGATGTATGGAAGACAAATTTCAAATCTAAAGAAGGTCTCTTCAAATGGTTGGTCATGCCCTTTGGCCTAACAAATGCACCAACCAATTTCATGAGGTTGATGGATGATGTATTGAGACCCTTCACCAACTCTTTTGTGGTGGTATATCGAGATTACATCCTCATCTTCAGTAGAACTTGGGAGGAGCACATGCAACATATTCAATAGGTTTTGAACACTCTACGACAGTACAAGCTATATGCCAACTTGGAAAAATGCTCCTTTGGCATGAACATGGTCCAATACTTGGGCTACATTGTTGATGAACATGGGGTACATGTGGATCCATCTAAGATCCAAGTCATTCGTGACTAGCCAGCCTTGGCCACAGTAACCGAGCTTCGAAGCTTCTTGGGACTTGCCAACTTCTACTGACGGTTCATGTTGGGATTCTCCCATATTGCATGGGCCCTCAGCCAAGTGAACAAGGGTGGTGGCAAGGAAAAGTTTGCGTGAGGGAAGGAACAACAATGATATTTTGATGATATGAAGCATCGCTTGTGCTTAGCTCCAGTACTCTCCTTACCCAATCTACAAAAACCATTTGAGATTTAGACTTATGCATATAACTATGTTGTAGGTGTAGTTCTCACTCAGCATGGTCATCCGATAGCATACCATAGTGAGATACTCTCAGATACTGTCCAAAAATACTCCACCTATGACAAGGAAATGTATTCCATTGTATAATCTTGTTGTTAATGGAAAAATTACATTCTAGGAAAGGAGACAATCATCCACATTGATCAAAAGCCTCTATAGTTCATACAAACACAGGGGAAGTTGAAGAACGACCACCATCAAAAGTGGTCCACATACCTGTAGCAGTTTCATATCAACATCAAGTATAAGACATGGAGAAAAAATCATGTTTTTGACTGCCTCAGTCGACCTCCCATGGCTACACTCATCAGCCTTCTCCATTTCTATAGGCATGTGGCATCTAAGTGGCCCCAACTTTATTGACAAGATCCTGACTTTTCCACCACCTATCAACTATTGGGTATAGGCATGAATGTCACCGATTTTCACATTCAGGACCGACTGTTATGCCATCTGGGCCACCTTTGTGTTCCTGCAAGTGAGAATGAAAATTTGATTTGGGAGGCTCACTATAGTCGAATGGCGAGACATTTTGGCATGGAGAAAACTATGGCCATTCTACAGAAACATTTTTATTGGCATAAAATTCGAAAGGATGTCAGCAAGTATATTAGATCTTGCATTGCCTGTCACTTTGACAAGCCAACCATCAATAAGCATGGCTTATACACCCCTCTTCCTACTCTCGAGATTCCTTGGGATTCCATCTCAATGCATTACATGTCTGTCATTCCATCCACCAAGCAAGGAAATGATTGTGTATTTGTGGTGGTTGATTGGTTTTCAAATATGGCCATTCTCATAGCCTGCAAGAAGAGCATCACATCGGAAGATACTGCCAAGATCTTCTTCGAACGAGTGTGGGTCCATTTTGGGATACCAAAAACCATTATCTTTTATCGGGACAACATGTTCCTAGACACATTTTGTTCAATTCTTTGGTCACTGTTGGACACCAAGCTCACTAAATCCATTGCCTTCCACCCTCAAATCGATGGATAAACAGAGGCTTTCAATTGTATGATTGTGCACATCCTGTGCATGTATAAATCTAAGCATATGCGTACATGGGATGAGAGTATTCTGGTGGGGCTGGGATTCCAACCCTTGGGTCCCATTGATGTTGCACTACCTCTTGCAACCACACAGATATAATCTTCCCATGTTTATTCTAAGGCCAACAAAGCCACCAGATTCATTGAGCGGATTCAACACATCTTCGAACAGGTCCATGATATTTTGTATAAATCCAATGCTAAGTACAAGCAGTGCCATGATCAACATCACATACTACATAAGTTTCATGTGGGAGACAAGGTTTGATTACATTTTAAAAAAGGAACACCTTACAGGGCCCCATCGGAAGCTCCATCCACTTCGTTATGGGCCTTACACTATCACCAAGGATGTGGGAGACAATTGTTTTTATCACAACGCTCCCCCCTTCCCTGGCTTGCACCTAGTTTTCAATGTGGACCTCCTTAGGCCATATTTTTCACCATTATTGGACACCTTAGAGATCGTAGAACAGTTGACACCAATAGAGCTCAACCCTAACTACAAGGAACAAGCATCGACTGATCAGATAGTAGACACACAAGTCAAGGGAACTCATCAACAGAGGATCCAAATTTATCGGGTTGTCAAGGAAGTGAAACTTCTGCACCAAGGAAAATGGCTCACCTAGGGCCAAATTCAACAGAAATTTCCTCACTTGATGGGGGAACTCAACAAAATGGAGACTGTTGCTTCCTAAGGAGGGAGGACTGATCTAGGTGGATATTGGTGGCCACCCACCTCTTCCAACTGGCTCCTTTTGACAATTTTAGTTCAATATGTTCTTCTATAATTCTTTGTAATTTTAGTTCAACATGTTCTTTTGTAATTCTTTGTAATTATTTTGTATTTCCAGGGCTGTTTTGGGGCCCTAAAAAGTATTTTTTTGGCTTACCATAGTCAAACTGTAGACAGAGTCAGAGTTTGACAACATAATGTGTAGTTCTATAAAATACCTTTCCAACAGGCTATCACACGCCCAAACGAAAGTCGTATGAAAAAATTACGACCTCGAGAAGTTGAGGTACCAACATACCCATCAGAGCCCACATAACTTTTGGTGGTTCATCTCCTAGGGTTAGTTTTTTGGATGTATAGGGTTTTGGCATTCATGAGTAATGTTGAAAAGGCCTTTGGAGCCTCATTGTAATAATTATGCTCAGACGGATGCATGTAGTAGCCACATCTCTTCTCAGAGATAGCTACCACCATTTGAGCAAGTTGTTTTCAGTTCTGCAGTTTTACAGTTTCAACCTATTTTATTTATTCAATAGAAGTTATTCTTCATTAGATATATGTTTTTGTTCTTTGTACCTCTGTGTTATTATATTCAGTCTGTTATTTATTTTGTTCCGCTCATAAATATGGATCAACATAATACTATATGCATATGGTGTAACAATAGTATTATAATATGTGGGGGCTCCACCATAATGGTTCCCATAGTTTATGGTGTCATATGAGGGTGGGGTTTCATAAGACTATTTGAAGTGAGTCATGTACTAAATGAACATGTCTATAGAATGGGATGTCCCTGGATTCTCTTTATCAAATGGTTGAGGATGATGGGCATCCAGGATGACAATATAAAGGTACTCAAATTGAGTGTATATAAAATCAAAGTGGTATGCCTATAGTATGGCCTCTTCTTGAGTTTGGGGCATGGTGGTGGCCACGTCTTTGTAAATCAAGGGAAAAAGGGATTTCAAGAACCAATTCAAAAGGATATTTTCCTTAACTTCAAATTTTCACAAGATGTGCCACTAATGCCACTCATGGATATGTTATGTGATGTGTGTGGAATTGGTTTGTTAGGAATCAGTAAGAATTTCTAATCTCATGTCATGATGAACTAGTAACTAGAAAAAGGTCAAGAATGCATTCACTAAAGAGGGTAATTTTTAATGTGATCATACTATTTCATTAATGTCCCATTTGGTCGATGTCCTATTCAAGGTTCACTAGAAGAATAGTAACCAAACAAAATATTCTATTATAATATTTAAAGAGTACCACATGTGGAATTTCATGATGTGGTTAGTTGGGTCTCCACCCGATTTTCCCTCAAAATTTGGAATATCTAAGGGTATTTTAGTTGGCATGGGAGGCCATATCGTGTCATGCAAAATGGGGTCATTAGTGAGATTCGTCAAATCGAAAATATTGAGTGAATCCACATACTAAAGGTTGGTCATATGTAGGGTTGGGGGTGGGGGTGTCAATGGGGATGGTGGTGGAACACCTTTCATTGGGCTTGACTATTGGGAGATGACTCTTGATGAGGATGATATTCCAAGATGATTTCTATAAGAAACT
>JASDQU010683946.1:9027-30054 GCA_032191745.1 Picea mariana | reverse complement strand
GTGGGTTAAGGGGGCTCTGCTTTATTTCATTGTTAATAGTGGCAGCCAAAAGAACCTAATCTCAACAGAGGTTGTCAAGAAACTAGACCTGTTGATGAAACTGCACTCGCAACCCTACACCATCGGTTGGCTTCACCAGAGAATAGATCTCTGCGTCAACCAACAGTGTCGTCTGCTCTATGATATCAAGCCCTTCAAAGATGAGGTATTGTGTGATATTTCTCCCCTTGAATTTTTTTATGTTTTTTTAGGACAACCATATTTGTGGAAGCGACATGTTGTGTATGAGTCTAGACCAATGTTATTATTACTTTGGGTAGACAATTGTACAAGATACCAGAGGTAGCGCCGCCTATCGTTATTTCTTTCATATTTGCTAAGAAATGTAGTAAGTTCATTTCACAGACCGTGAAGTTCACCTTCTTTGTGATCCGTGCTCATAGTAAGAAGAAGGTCATTTCCATATCTGTGACCTATACACAGATCCCTTCTTTGTAGCAGAAGCAAGCAGATGGAATCATGGAAGAGTACAGAGACATCTTCTCCTCATCGGTCGGGGTACCAACGTACTACCAAGTCAAGCATCCAATTTATCTAACCCCCGATGCACCTATTCCTAATGGAACAGTTTATCCTCGCTCGTTGATGGAAAATGAAGAAATCAAGAATCAGATCCAAGAGTTTCTTCAAAAGGGCCACATCAGACCCAACTTCTCCCCTTGCAGAAGCTCGATTGTATTGGTACAAAAGAAATATGGGACCTGGTGGCTCTGCATTGATTATATATCATTAAACAAAATCACAGTCAGGAACCGATACCCAATTCCCTGAATTCATGACCTTTTTGACAAAATCAAGGGGGTCAAGTTCTGAAGAAAGATTGACCTGAAGTCTCGGTACCACCAGTTTCCCATCGAACCAATTGATTTATGGAAGACAACTTTCAAATCTAAATAAGGTATCTTCAAATGGTTGGTCATGCCCTTTGGCCTAACAAATGCACCAACAAATTTCATGAGGTTGATGGATGATGTATTGAGACCCTTCACCAACTCTTTTGTGGTGGTATATCAAGATTACATCCTCATCTTCAGTAGAACTTGGGAGGAGCACATGCAACATATTCAACAGGTTTTGAGCACTCTACGACAGTACAAGCTATATGCCAACTTGAAAAAATGCTCCTTTAGCTTGAACATAGTCCAATACTTGGGCTACATTGTTGATGAACATGCAGTACATGTGGATTCATCAAAGATACAAGTCATTCATGACTAGCCAGCCCCGACCACAGTAACTGAGCTTCGGAGCTTCTTGGGACTTGCCAACTTCTACTGACGGTTCATGTTGGGATTCTCCCATATTGCATGGGCCCTTAGCCAAGTGAACAAGGGTGGTGGAAAGGAAAATTTTGCATGGGGGAAGGAACAACAATGAGATTTTGATGATATGAAGCATCACTTCTGCTCAGATCCAGTACTCTCCTTACCCGATCTACAACAACCATTTGAGATTGAGACTTATGCATATAACTATGTTGTAGGTGTAGTTCTCACTCAGCATGGTAATCCGGTAGCATACCATAGTGAGATAATCTTAGATACTATCCAGAAATACCCCACCTATGACAAGGAAATGTATTCCATTGTACAATCTTGTTGTTAATGGAAAAATTACATTCTAGGAAAGGAGACAATTATCCACATTGATCAAAAGCCTCTACAGTTCATACAAACACAGGGGAAGTTGAAGAACGACCGCCATCAAAAGTGGTCCACATACCTGTAGCAGTTCCATATCAACATCAAGTATAAGACATGGATCACAAATCGTGTTGTTGATTGCCTCAGTCGACCTCCCATGGCTGCACTCATCAGCCTCCTCCATTCCTGTGGGCATGTGGCATCTAAGTGGCCCCAACTTTATCGACAAGATCCTGACTTTTCCACCACCTATCAACTATTGGGTACAGGCATGAATGTCACTGATTTTCACCTTCAGGACCGACTGCTATGCCATCTGGGCCACCTTTGTGTTCCTGCAAGTGAGCATGCAAAGTTGATTTGGGAGGCTCACTATAGTCGAATGGCAGGACATTTTGGCATGGAGAAAACTATGGCCATTCTACAGAAACATTTTTATTGGCATAAACTTCGACAGGATGTCAGCATGTATATTAGATATTGCACTCCCTGTCACATTGGCAAGCCAACCATCAATAAGTAAGGCTTATACACCCCTCTTCCTACTCCCGAGATTCCTTGGGATTCCATCTCAATGCATTACATGTTCGGCATTCCGTCCACCAAGCAAGAAAGTGATTGTGTATTTGTGGTGGTTGTTTGGTTTTCAAAGATGGCCATTCTCATAGCCTGCAAGAAGAGAATCACATCGAAAGATACTACCAAGATATTCTTCTAACGAGTGTGGGTCCATTTTGGGATACCACAAACCATCATCTTCGATCGGGACAACATGTTCCTCAACACATTTTTTTCAATTCTTTGGTCACTGTTGGACACCAATCTCACTAAATCCATTGCCTTCCACCCTCAAATCGATGGATAGACAGAGGCTTTTAATCATATGATTGTGCACATCCTGCACATGTATAACTCTAAGCATCTGCACACATGGGATGAGAGTATTCTAGTCGGGTTGGGATTCCAACCCTTGGTTCCCATTGATGTTGCACTACCTCTTGCAACCACATAGATATAATCTTCCCATGTTCATTCTAAGGCCAACAAAGCCACCAGATTCAACACATCTTCCAACAGGTCGATGATATTTTGTATAAATCTAATGCTAAGTACAAGAAACTCCATGATCAACATCACGTACCGCATAAGTTTCATGTGGGAGACAAGGTTTGGTTACATTTTAAAAAAGAACACCTTACAGGGCCCCATCATAAGCTCCATCCACTTTGTTATGGGCCTTACACTATCACCAAGGATGTGGGAGACAATGTTTTTTAGCACAACACCCCCCCCTTCCCTGGCTTACACCTAGTGTTCAATGTGGACCTCCTCTGGCCATATTTTCCACCATTATTGGACACCTTAGAGATCGCAGAACAATTGACACCAATAGAGCTCAACCTTGACTACAAGGAACAAGCATCCACTGATCAGATAGTAGACACATAGGTCAAGGAAACTCATCAACAAAGGATCCAAATTTATCAGGTTTTCAATGAAGTGAAACTCCTGCACCAAGGAAAATGGCTCACCCAGGGCCAAATTCAACAGAAATTTCCTCACCTGATGGGGGCACTCAAAAAAATGGAGACCATTGCTTCCTAAGGGGGGAGGACTGATCTAGGCATATTTTTGGTTTACCATAGTCAAAATGTAGACAAAGTCAGATTTTGACAACATAATGTGTAGTTCTATAAAATACCTTTCCAACGGGCTATCACATGCCTAAATGAAAGTCGTAGGCAAAATTTATGACCCCGGGAAGTTGAGGTACCAACTTACCCATCAGAGCCCACATAACTTTTGGCGTTTCATCTCCTAGGTTTAGTTTTTTGGATGTATATGGTTTTGGCATTCATGAGTAATGTTAAAAAGGCCTCTGGAGCCTCATTGTAATAATTATGCTTAGACAGATGCACGTAGTAGCCACATCTCTTCTCAGACATAGCTACCACCATTCGAGCAAGTTGGTTTTAGTTCTGCAGTTTTACAGTTTCAGCCTATTTTATTTATTCAATAGAAGTTATTCATCATTAGATATATGTTGTTGTTCTCTGTACCTCTGTGTTATTATATTCAGTCTATTATTTATTTTGTTCCACTCATAAATATGGATCAACGTACTACTATATGCATATGGTGTTACAATAGTATTATAATATGTGGGGGCTCCACCACAATGGTTCCCATAGTTTATGGTATCATATGAGGGGTTTCATAAGGCTATTTGAAGTGAGTCATGGACCAAATGAACATGTCTATAGAATGGGATGTCTCTGGATTCTCTTTATCAAATGGTTGAGGATGATGGGCATCCAGGATGACAGTATAAAGGCATTCAAATTGAGTGTATATAAAATGAAAGTGGTATGCCTTGAGTATGGCCTCTTCTTGAGTTTGGGGCATGGTGGTGGCCACGTCTTTGGAAATCAAGGGAAAAAGGGATTTCAAGAACCAATTCAAAAGGATATTTTCCTTAAAATCAAATTTTCACAAGATGTGCCACTAATGCCACTCATGGATATGTTATGTGATGTGTGTGGAATTGGTGTGTTAGGAATCAGTAAGAATTTCTAAGCTCATGTCATGATGAACTAGTAACTAGAAAAAGGTCAAGAATGCATTCACTAAAGAGGGTAATTTTTAATGTGATCATACTATTTCATTAATGTCCCATTTGGTCGATGTCCTATTCAAGGTTCACTAGAAGAATAGTAACCAAACAAAATATTCTATTATAATATTTAAAGAGTACCACATGTGGAATTTCATGATGTGGTTAGTTGGGTCTCCACCCGATTTTCCCTCAAAATTTGGAATATCTAAGGGTATTTTAGTTGGCATGGGAGGCCATATCGTGTCATGCAAAATGGGGTCATTAGTGAGATTCGTCAAATCGAAAATATTGAGTGAATCCACATACTAAAGGTTGGTCATATGTAGGGTTGGGGGTGGGGGTGTCAATGGGGATGGTGGTGGAACACCTTTCATTGGGCTTGACTATTGGGAGATGACTCTTGATGAGGATGATATTCCAAGATGATTTCTATAAGAAACTAAGCCTAACAAGGATGACCCAAGTATGGTTGCTCCTAGCAATTCCATAATCAAAGGTGAATGCAAAGGGGGTGGTTGAACTAGTAAAACAAAAAGACCAGGAACACCTCCCAACAATGGTGGAATTTCTTGCAAGCATCAGGAATGATGGTGTGACAAAAGATCCTCTATGGTTCTTGAATTTGATTTGATGTATGAATTTCAAGTCGAGGATTTCTAAACTATGCTTTATAAAAAAAACTAGCCTAATCAAATACATGAATCAAGTGAAAACAATCAAGAAAATAATACAACAATATTAAATGTATTTCACCTAAAAACAATATTTTTTTAGATGGGAAATTGTTTTGCACAATGGTGTTAAAAAATAAAAATTACATGTCCTAAAGACCTAGAGTCCTTCCTCTCAAAACAACATTTGGCTTTCCAAGATTTCTCACCAATGGGGTCTAAATATAGTGATGATCGCCAGTGAAGGTATGAGTGATTCAATTATAATAAGGGGTATCAGGGGCATGTTGCAATGGAACTAGTGGCATTTCCCAATAGCCAACATAATCTAACATAGGTGCAAATGCAACCCACAAATTCCACCTATGTAGAAATCCTAGGTTTTGGCCACTAGGTTACCTTTTTCAAGTGGGGGCAAGGGAATCTCAGCCTCAAAACGAGGTCAAAATGCAAATTCAAGGAAGAACTAAGTAGCTCAAGAAGATTCACAGTAACAACTGGACCTAAGTTTTTTCCTCTTCATAGGTATCTCCTTTCCTTATCTTCTTGACACTTGAAATGGAGGATTTTAAAGCACCCTAAGAAAACTTCTATTTTTCATATATGAAAAGTGATAATGGGGAGTTATTTGGACACCTACCCATGAAATCCTAGTGAACACTATTAATTATTTTGTGGCTTTGAGATGGAGGAATTAAGTTTTTATATTAGAGTTATCTTTTAAGGGTCTGAAACTGGGGTCTTGATCCAATTTTTGTTGATTAAGGTGTATTGAAGGAGGTGTTTCCAACCTATTTAATATTTCTAATTCACCAAGGTAGCTAATGAAGAGAATACTTTGGAGAAAGAGGAATTTATATGTCCTTTGCATGTGTGTTCCATGTCAAGAGATAACAATGTGATATAAGAGTAATGCTAGATTGAAGTACTTAATGGAAAATAGATTAAATTTAGCATATGAACATAAGTGTTCCATTACTTTTCCTATTTAACTTCTATGTGATGTGTTTCAAACTTGAAAAAACTATCAAATGATGATTTTGAAAAAATATTGAAGAGATCAACAAAATAGAGATCTTAACATATGGGGTTCTTAATGTTCCTAATGAATCTCTAAATTAATGATCTATTAATTTTTAAGGGAGATAAATTAATCTCTCAGTATTTTTGGTTCACCAAGGTCACCCATGAACACAAGGTGAAGATCATACTTTGAAAAAAGAGATATATTCTAGTCATGATAAAAAGAACAAGGAATCAATATAAATGATTGCAATTTTAATCTACAAGTCCATCTGAAGCATTAAGCAATAGGCCAACCCAATTTTATAATTTTTTCTTCAATATCTTTTAGTGGTGTTTCATAGCCATAGGACAACCTTTGTTTTTGTATTCATGATATTTCTCAGTGATCACATAAATAGTTGCATGGGAAAAATTCAGGTGATAACATATCTTAATGTTGGGCCAAAAATAATGAAGAAGAGAGTTGTTCCCTCATAGAAGGGGTTCTCCTTGGAGACTATGTTGACTAGGCGCTCCTTGTTCTATACCAACTCCTCCCAACTTATATTCAAAAAATCCCTACTTTCCTCTTGATTTAGGAATGGTTCTAGTGAGGGGAAAATACTAAAAATATCATCTATCCATGTTGAGTGATGTACATCTACAACAAGAGATGGTGTTATATGCAAGGTGGTATTATAGCTAGATGTTAAATGACTAGTGTGATGATCTACCCATGTTGAAACTCAAAACTTTGATATCTTCTTGTGGAGGTATATCATTGTGACCAAAATTGGTTGGTATATGTGTTTGGGAAGCTATTACAAATACATGAGAGTGGTCCTCATCCTATCTAATTGTCAAAACTACAATGGTCTGTGTTTCTTTATAAGTTTGTCTACTATTATGGTCTCTTATAGGTGGGAATTATTTATAAAGGTTGTGATTATGATCATAATGTGGTTGTGTTGTGGAAATGGTGTTTGAAGCACTAGTCATAGGTGCTAGTAAGAGCAACAGAGGGATGTGTAGCATGGGTGAAAGGTGAATACCAGAGAACCTACTAATGTTGAAGCTTATTTGGTACACTTATGAGGGGGTTCATAGAGGACCAATGACACAATTATTATAGGGGGTCTCACCATTTTAGTAAATGTTGATCCAAATAATTAAAATGAGGGTTTCTTCACATTCAAACAAAGGGAAGAAAATGGTTAAACCCTAGTAGAAACGAATGGAAATGAAACTACCTAACATAATATTGCAGCCCATTGTATACAAAAATACTCTTTAGAGAGTGTAACTTTGTAACAACAGCAAAATCCTAGTATTACATAAGAAATTACCATATCTTATCAAGTTTCCATAAGCATCATCTGATCAAAATAAAATAGTGAATGAGGCAAATCTACACACCATTCGAGTATAATTCAATGAATTGTCCCCCAAAACTAGTATCAATCTGTCAATATGAGGGTAAAAACCTCAAAAAAATTGCAAGGTTGCTCCAAGGAGAGAGATCTAGCAGTAACCCTTACCAATTGATCCAATTATGAGAGAGAGAGAGAGAGAGAGAGAGAGAGAGAGAGAGAGATTGTGTTGGAAGGAGAATATTAGAAAAAATATAGAAGAATGAGGCTCTAGGATAAGGCTACTCTACTACTAAATGATAATGAACAAGGTACCTTATCTCTGAAACCCAAAGGATGAATTCTAAAACCCAAAACAATGAGAAATAAATAGAAAATGAAAGAATTCCAAACAAGTTGCTTGTTTATTCATTTCTCCAAAGGCCTTCTTATAGTTTTATAATGGGTCCACTTTAGCTAATTGCCTAGATGAAAGAAATTATAATAAACTAAGTACAGACAATATTAATATTGGGCCAAAAATAATGAAGAAGAGAGTTATGCCCTCATAGAAGGGGTGCTCCTTAAAGATTTTTCATGTTGGGAACTCCTTGTTTTGTATCAATGGATGAAAAGACCACCGAATAGAAGGAAAGGAAGCCACATCCAATGATGAAAAAAGGTAATAAAATTATTGTTTCTTTCATGATTTGAGCATCCAGATGCTCATGTACAAGTCAAAGTCAAGTACAACATATGACTAGATCATGGCACAACAAAATGGAAATTTCATGCCGCAATACTATATATATATATGGTAATAAAATCATCATTTATCTCATGAGTTGAGCACCCCCATTCTCATGTACAAGTCAAAGTCAAGTACAACATATGACTATCTCATGACACAACGAAATGGAAATTTCATGCGCATATATATATATATATATATATATATATATATATANATATGTATATGTATATGTATATGTATATGTATATGTATATGTATATGTATATGTATATGTATATGTATATGTATATGTATATGTATGTATGTATGTATGTATGTATGTATGGATCTATTCTATCGGGTTGTGGTCTAGCAATGACATGGAACAATTGTTGTGAAAATAGTCTAGGTTAAAATCTTAGTAGGCTCAATCCATCCTCACACACTTAAGTGATGAATAATGTTTGTTCATACCTTGTTAATTCAATAAAATAATTTGTCTAAAGCTACATCAACAATATTCAATTTAATCAATAGTTAGATCTAACAAACCTCGTATAAGGGACGAATACATCCATCAAAATTTAACCAACCACTTCAAATTATCTTTGGATCACAACATAACAACAATGAACAACCTAACTCTTTAATCACACTTAAATTTATATCAACAACACACTCTCTAAACTCAAATACTTATATGATATCATATGAGATATCATATCTGGAAATTTAACGGTGATTCTCTCCATCCATTTGAATTTTTATGCTTCCATTTTCAAGGCTTAGAGACCTTTGCTTTCGTAATTCATTGCAGCAAAAAGAAAAAGTCACTAACTCTATCAAGAATCCTCAGATTGTAATGACATATGATTAAGCTATTTATTCTTAGGACTCTTTTCCTTTATAAGCGAGGCATAGTAAAGCAAAGGGAAAAACTGTGTCCTTATTACCTTAAATTGTCTTAATCTAAACATTTTACATTTTGGCTATTTTCTAGGGATATTTTCCATTTCATTTTTCCCAAAATATGGTGAGAAATTGTTGGATCTGCATATCTGAGTGGTTAAGTTTATATAATCCTAGCTCCATAGGAGTTGTTCAGGAAGCTAAATCCATTATGCATTCAGAATTGAAATTTAAACAACAGAAATATGTGATTTCACTCAAATTTATATTGTCAGATTCCATTGAAAAATGCCAAAACATAGAAAGTTTAGACAACTCAATTTCATTATCTTATTCCACTTTCCCACATGGAAATATGTAGACTCCACAAGTATTGTGAGAAAAAATAAAAGAGAGACGCAAACCATGTTGGCTATGTAAATCAAAGCAATGAATTCCCTCTTTGATCGAGGAAGAACGTGTTGGCATGTTTACAGGAAGAGTGTGCTTGTCATTGATGGCAATAACAACAACGACAATGGCTAGACTGTGACAATGTGGGGGTTTGGATCAGCCTGCTTGTGATTCTAGTACTTCATGGTGGTTCTTATTATATATTTGAGCATATACGAAGACTAATAATAGTATGTGGTCTATATCTCTATAATTGCCATGCACTTGGACCAACATAGAGTTCTTGTAATCAAAAGTAAAAAAAACTTGTTGGGCACAAAAAAGGCAACGATGATAAAGCACACATGTGAATAACATTATGTGATTAGGAGCTCTGAGGACCAGCCACAATGCCCTTCAAAACAACCATTGCAATGTCATGGTCCTATGGTCATACTTGATGGCATATACATTTCATCATGGTGAGCGCTCTCATCTTTCTTGGATTTGCAAAAATTGACATAGTTTTTTAGATGTTTCTCAATACATTAGTGATGGTGGTCGATATGGAATTTGGTGGTGGTGATGATGTTCTAACTACAACTACCAGAGAAGAGGAAGGGTCACAATTTTCTTGGGAAGAGGAAGAGTCACGTTTTTTTGCTGGCACAGGATTCAAAGGGGAAGGTTTTTCTTCTTCGTGCAAGAAGTGGAGTGGGTTTTTTTGGTAGTGGTGGGAAGTGCACTCAAAAGAGTATCAATATTGGGTTCTCGCATGAGGCATGTACTGGGGAGGTAGAACATAGATGGATTGTGTCTTTGATATGGAGATGACTTAGAAAGGTAACAATCAGTTTTGTCTTAGAGAAGATGGAGATGGGGCGTGTTTTTGATCCAGCATGGACTTATAAGGGTCAAATTTCTTTTGAGACAAAAGGGTCGCACCTTTTTTCATCCAAACACAGAAGGGTTGCACCTCCATTCGGCCAAAAACATAATGTTCACAATGTTTTTATGGAAAACATAGAAGGATCTCACCAAAGTCAGAAGGGTCGCATTGTTTTTTTTGGGCGTACACAAAAGGGGTGTGCCAATAAAAATAAGGGTCGTGCTAACACACAGAAGCGTCGCACCAACACTCAGAAGGGTCGCATTTTTCACAGAAAGTTTGCACCGTTCTCAGAAGGGTCGCATTTTTTTTGTATCTACACACAGAAGGGTTGCACTTGTTTTCAAAAGGTTCACACCTTTCTCATCCACACACAGAAGGGTCACACTTATCTCATCCACACACGGAAGATTCACAATTTTGACAGAAGGTTCGCCTTCAGAGACATATGGGTCGAGATTTTGAAAGAAAAATGTTGAACAAGAGGAGAGACATGATGAAGAGATATGCAGTGGTGTGCAAAAGGAGAAAGAGTGGAGCATAGACGAAAAAGAGATAGCAAGTGGAGCCAAGCATGAACAAATAGAAGGAGAGAAGAATTGAAGAACGAAGAAGAAATGGTAAGCATTGATATATCTATATTTTTGTAAGGGTTTAATCAAACAAAGTTTTATAATCAGGGTGGTAGGGTGGTGCTAGGGAGGACTGTTGTCCTCAGAGTTTCAAGTGGGTTCCTGAACACAGGGAGTTGTAGCTTCCATCTGGTTGCAGCCAGAAAAACCAGGGTGGTAGGGTGGTGCAAGGGAGAACCATTGTTCTATGTTATATAGGTTGGTACCTGTGTGACTGGAAGTTGGTGCTTCCATCTAGTTGGTGTTGGAACACTCAGGGAGTTGGTGCTTCCTTCTAGTGGGTGTTAGAGAAACCAGAGAGTTGGTTCTTTCAGCAAGTTGCAACGTGTAAAACAGAGGTGGTAACCTCACAATGAGTTGGTGCTCAAAGGCCACGATGTACATAAATTAAAAGACTGCCTATCATTCTAAGAAGAAGAGGTTTTCTCCTTTTATGGGTTTCCTCATGAATATCTGTCTCTATGTATATCATGTGTGTGATTGATGTTTACTATTTTTGTTGTTTATGTATTGCATAATCCTAATCCTCAGTTGCAGAAGAGTAACAATATTTTTANTTCGTACTATCAGCATCCTCAGTTGCAGAAGAGTAACAATATTTTTATAGACACAAATTTTTTTAAGGAGGGTAACAACTGATTCACCCCCCCCCCTCTCAGTTGTCTTAATAATTTCAACAATTGGTATCAGAGTCAGGTCCCTTTTATCTAAGGGTAGATCCTAGAGCTTAAACATGACTAGCCATGAAGGAACTTCGACCAATAAGGCCCCCATGTTCAATGGAACAAACTTTGCCTTTTGGAAAGTTAGGATGAGAACCTAGATACTGTCTTTAGGTGCAGATGTCTAGGGTGTGGTAGAGACCATTTATGTAAAGCCAATTGTACTAGCTTCTAAGGATGACAAGATAGAATTCAGATTCAATGCTAAGGCTATGAATGCTATTCTGAGTGGGCTTGCAGAAGAAGAATTTGTAAAAGTTATGCACTTAGAATCTGCCAAAGAAATGTGGGACAAACTCATTAGCAGTTATCAAGGTAATGAGAAGGTAAAGGATGCCAAGCTTCAAACCTATAGATTATAGTTTGAACAACTAAAGATGAAAGAGGATGAAATTTTTGGGAAGCACTTTCTGAGAGTTGAAGAACTAGTAAATGCAATGAAAGGACTTGGTGAAAAATTTGAGGAAGCCTCTATAGTTTAGAAAATTTTGAGATCTCTGCTAGATAGGTTCAACCCAAAGGTATTTGTTATAGAAGAACTTAATGATCTAAAAGCTTTGCCTTTTGATCAACTTCTATGAACGTTGACTGCATATGAAATGAGGATAGGTAAAGATAAATCCATCTCTAGAGAAGCATAATTTAAAGAAGATAAGAATGAGGATTGTGAGCCTGATAAAATTGAAGGAAACTTTGTGAGAAGACTAAATAAAGGATCAGGCAAGTACCAAGGCAAGTTTCCCTTAAAAATTTTTAACTGTGGAAAGATAGGTCACTTTGCATCTAAGTGTCCACACAAGAAGAAGGACCAGAACTCTGAAGGTGAAGATAAGTACAAATCCAAGAGATTTGGTAAAAATAAAAGTTTATGTGTAAACAATGATGACTCTTCAGGAGACACAGATAGTGACTCTTCTTGTGAATATAAGGTTAATGAATTTATACTTATGGCCAAAGAGTATTATGATAATAAAATCATAGGAAGTGATGTTAATGATGAATAAGTTGTGGTTGACTTGGAAGGAGAACTGATCAGTGCCCTAGAAGAAATTTCTAGACTCAGATTTAAGAAGAAAAAGAAAAAACGATTGCTGATACAGTTCGAGAAAGATAGTAAAAAACCTAATGAAGACTTTTCCCTTCTAAAAGTTGAATTAGAATAAGAAAAGAAAATAGAGGACATTCTGAAACAACAATTATCAGAGAAGAAGGCAAGATGTGAAGCCTTAGAAGAAGAGGTAGTAAAAACCAGAAAAGAGATGGAGAAGTTTAAAGCATTGTATCTTCAAAATATTCCAAGCATTAAAGCCTCAACAGAACTAAACAACATTCTGAGCAAACAAAGATATCCTTTGTTGAAGACTGGTTTAGGTTATGTAAGTGGTTCAAGCAGCAAAGAGCCAAAAAGCAAGGAGCCAGTAAAGATGATCAACTTCCAAGTCAGCAGACAATCAAACCATGTGAGTACTATACCACCAAAATCTAATAAAGACAAGATGATCCCTGATAAAAAACAAAGATATCAGAAGATGGAGCAACAAATGCCAAAAAGAAGGCCATCCTTCAGGTACCAAAATTTCTTCCATGGTTACTGTTTTTACTACTCTAATTTTGGTCATAAGATTGCAAATTGTCAAATTAAGTTTAGATACATGCAACTGAGGAGATCAAGAAATAAACAGTCTTTGCACATAGAACTAAACAACCAATGAGTAGACAAAGTTGCACCAATCACTTTGGTCTATTGAACAATGAGATCGAATGCTATAAATGTCATAACTTTGGCCACAAAGATGCAAATTTCCATCTGAAGAATTGCAAAGCAGATCCAAGGATAAAACCCTTAGCTAGAAATGCCAGCACATGGAAAAAGAAAGATAGTGAAAAATGTGGTCTAGTACTTTCAGCTCAAAAACAAAAATACCCCTAGTACATAGACAGTGGATGTTCCAAGCACATGACTGGAGACAAACATAAGTTTATGTTTATAAGTAAAAGAAAAACAATAAATGTGACGTTTGGAAATGATGAACCAGGTAAAATTAAGGGTAAAGGGATGGTGAGTTTGAGTAATGGAAAAGGAAAAGCCCAGGATATTCTTCTTGTAGATGGGATGAAACATAATTAGCACAGTGTAATTTAGATGCGTGACAGAGGATGTGAAGTGGTGTTCACTTCCAAATATTGTAAGATAAATTTTGTAAACTGAGGACAAGTGGTGGCTAAAGGCATAAGGACAAATAATAATGTATATGTGTTGAAAGAAGATAGAGAAGAGTGTCATGTAAGAAAACATGATGAAAGTTGGCTATGGAATAGGAGACTTCGAAACCTAAATTTTGATCATCTAATCAAACTTAGAAACAATGGGGCAGTAAAAGATCTTCCAAAGATATCAAAGCCATATGATTCTGTATGAAAACATTGCCAAATAGGAAAGCTTACTCGGACACAGTTTAAATCTAAGAAATTTGCATCAACAAAGAAACATCTTCAGTTAGTACATATAGATTTATGTGGACCATCAACGAAGGAAGGTAAAGGAAAAGAAAATTATTTCATGTTGATTATTGATGATTATTCTAGACTCACATGGGTTGCCTTTCTGAAAGAAAAATATGAATTTGAAAAATTCAAAGTGTTTAAGGCTCTGACTGAGAATCAAACAGGAAAAAGATTGAAGGCAGTAAGGTCTGATAGAGGAGGAGAGTTTAGTTCGGGAGAATTCAAAGAGTTTTATGATAAACATGGGATCAAAAGAGAGTATACTATTCCAAGGACTCCACAACAAAATGGAGTAATTGAGAGGAAAAATAGATCAGTTCAACAGATGGAAAGATCAATGATGAATGAAAGGAATATTTCTCAAACATATTGAGTAGAAGCAATTCATACAGCTGTACATATTCTTAATAAATCTCATCTCAGGGCACAAAGTGTCAAGACTCCTTATGAATTATGGTTTGGAAGACCTGCCTCAATCAAGCATTTTAAAGTCTTTGGGAGTAAGTGTTATATCAAGAATAATGATGAAAATCTTGGCAAATATGATGACAGGGATGATGAAGGTATATTCTTAGGGTATGATACAAAAAATAAAGGATACAAATGTTATAATAAGAGGTTGCATAAATTGGTTGATTGTATTGACATAAAAGTTGATGAAGAAATCCAGGCACGAGATGTAAGAAGCGTTGAATCAACAATAGAGGATATAGTTGAAGTTGAAGATGAACATGTCCAAGAATTAGAAAGAGAAGATTCTGAGTTAGATGAATATACAAATACTCAGGCAGACTCAAATCAACAGACAAAAACAAAACCACCTTTCAGAATTGCTAGAAAGAATCATCCTGAAAAACAAATAATTGGTGATATGAATAAAGGAGTTCATACAAGAAGGAAATTGATTAAAGATTCATAACAATCTCAGATTGCTTTCCTATATATGATTGAACCTAAAAGTTTTGATGAATCCAACAAACATGACGATTGGATTAGAGATATGAATGAAGATCTTGATCAAATTGAGAAGAACAATACTTGGGAGTTTGTTCCTAGACCTGCAGATAAGAATGTAATAGGCTCCAAATGGGTGTTTAAGAATAAAATAAATGAACAAGGACAAATTGTTAGGAATAAATCCAGATTGGTCTATAAGAGATATGCACAAGTTGAAGGACAGCATTTTGATGAAAGCTTTGAACCAGTGGAAAGATTGGAAGCAATCAAAATGTTTCTTGCTTATGCATGTCATAAAAAATTTAAAGTATATCAGATGGATGTTAAGTCAGCATTTCTTAATGTAGATCTCGTCTAGGAAGAAGTATATATGGAGCAACCTGAAGGATTTTCACTGACAGATAATCCTGACTATGTCTACAAGCTGAAAAAGGATTTATATGGACTAAAACAGGCACCACGAGCCTGGTATTATAGTCTGGACAAATTTTTACAAGACAAAGGGTTCAAGAAAGGTATTGTTGGCAGTAATCTATACATTAATTCTTAAGGTGATGATTTATTAGTTGTTTTGGTTTATGTAGATGACATTATTTTTGGATGTACTAATGACCCTTCTGTTCAGTGGTTTGCTAATGCTATGCAATCTGAGTTTGAGATGTCCCTGATAGGTGAAATGTCATATTTTCTTGGTTTACAAATCAATCAGAGTTATGTAGGGTTATTTATCTCTCAAGAAAAGTATTTGAAAGAAATGTTGAAGAAGTTTCAGATGGAATATTCCTCTCCCGTTAGTACACCTATGGTGGTTGGTTGCAAGATTATTAAAGATGATATTTCACCTGATGTTGATCAAAGAACATATCGATCAATGATAGGCATTATTTTGTACATCACAACATCTCGTCTTGATATAATGCAAGTTGTTGGAATGGTAGGCCGTTATCAATTTTATCCTAAAAAAAGTCATTTAGAATTTGTCAAGAGGATATTCAAATATTTGAAGGGTACAATGACTTATGGACTTTGGTATCCTAGAAATCAGAATTTTCAATTAACTGCATATTCATATGTTGATTGGGAAAATTGTTTGGATGAGAGAAAGAGAACTAGTGGAGGTGCATTCTTCTTAGGTGATTCATTAGTAGCATGGCTTAGTAAGAAGTAGGGATCTATTTCTTTGTCAACTACAAAGGCATAGTGCATTGTTGTTGCTACTTGTTGCACTCAATTATTATGGATGATACAAACTCTTACAGATTCGAAGGTAACTTATACTGATCCCATTCCAATTCACTGTGATAACACAAGTGCCATTAGTGTCTCATGGAATCATGTTCTCCATTAAAAGACTAAGCATATACCAATAAAATATCATTTTCTCAAAGAGAAGGTTACAAACAGAGTTTTTCAGCTGAATTATATTCCTTCCATAGAACAGATTGTTGATATCTTCACTAAACCGCTTGCAAAATCTTAGTTTGAATATCTACGCCCGAAGTTGGGCGTGACCCTGTTATCAAGTTAAAATAGTCTATCTGATAAGGGGGAGAGTTCTTATTGTATCTCTGATCAGGGGGACAACAGAGTCACTCTCAGTTTTCTTTGACATTAATGTCAAAGGGGGAGAAAAAGGTGTGGTCTGGATGCTATAGTTGGAGGTCTAAGAAGAATAGTGCATCCTTTCAGGGTTGCCATCAATTCAAAAGGGGGATATTGTTGGCATGTTTACAGGAAGAGTGTGCTTGTCATTGATGGCAACAACAACAACGACAAAGGCTAGACTGTGACAATGTGGGGGTTTGGAGCAGCCTGCTTGTGATGCTAGTACTTCATGGTGGTGCTTATTATATATTTGAGAATATATGAAGACTATGAATAGTATGTGGTCTATATCTCTATAATTTCCATGCACTTGGACCAACATAGAGTTGTTGTAATCAAAAGTAAGAAAACCTTGTTGGGCACAACAAAGGAAGCATTGATAAAGCACACATGTGAATAACATTATGTGATTGGGAGCTCCGAGGACAAGCCACAATGCCCTTCATAAAAACCATTGCAATGTCATGGTCCTATGGTCATACTTGATGGAATATACATTTTATCATGGTGAGCGCTCTCATCTTTCTTGGATTTCCAAAAATTGACATAGTTTTTTAGATTTTTCTCAATAAATTGGTGATGGTGGTCGATAAGGAATTTGGTGGTTGTGATGATGGTCTAATTTCAACTACCAGAGAAGAGGAAGGGTCGTGATTTTCTCGGGAAGAGGAAGAGTCGCGTCTTTTTGCTGGCACGGGATTCAAAGGGGCAGGTTTTTCTTCTTCGTGAAAATGACTTGGAAGTGGAGCATTTTGTTTTTGGTAGTGATGGGAAGTGCACTTAGAAGAGTATAAATCTTGGTTTCGTTCATGAGGTGCGTACTGGGGGAGGTAGAACATAGCTGGATCGTGTCTTTGATCTGGAGATGACTTAGAAAGGTAGAAATTGGTTTTATCTGAGAGAGGATGGAGATGGGGCGAGTTTTTTTATCAAGCATGGACTTGGAAGGGTCGAAATTCTTTTGAGACAAAAGGATTTCACCTTTTTTCACCAAACACAAAAGGGTCACACCTCCATTCGGCCAAAAACAAAAGGGTCGCACTGGTTTTCTAGAAAACACAGAAGCATCGCGCCAAAGACAGAAGGGTCGCGTTGTTTGTTTTTGGGTGTACATAGAAGGGTTGTGCCAATACAAATAAGGGTCATGAAAACACACAGAAGCATCACAACAACACTCAGAAGGGTCGCATTTTTGACAAAAAGTTCGCACCGTTCTCAGAAGGGTCTCATTTTTTTGTATCTACACACAGAAGGGTCGCACTTGTTTTCAGAAGGGTCGCACCTTTCTCATCCACACACATAAGGGTCACATATTTGAGAGAAGGCTCTCACTGATCTCATCCACACACAGAAGAGTCAAATTTTTGACAGAAGGGTCACCTTTAGACATAGATGGGTCGATATTTTGAAAGAAAAATGTTGAACAAGAGGAGAGACATGATCTTCTTGTCTATATAGTCATTCATGCACTTAGAAGGGGTTTTAGGAGTTGAAAAGGACAGAGGAGGCACAAATCATAGAATGGAGATGGATCACAGAGCATAAAATGCAGAAGAAAAGATGAATATATATGCAATGGTGCGCAGAAAGAGAAAGAGTGGAGCATAGACGAAAAAGAGATAGCAAGTGAAGCCAAGCATGAACAAACAGAAGCATAGATGAAATGGTAAGCATTGATATATCTATATTGTTGTAAGGGTTTAAGTAAAAAAAAAATTATAATTAGGGTGGTAGGGTGGTGCTAGGGAGGACTGTTGTACTCAGAGTTTCAAGTGGGTTCTTAAACACAGGGAGTTGTAGATTCCATTTGGTTGCAGCCAGAAAAACTAGGGTGGTAGGGTGGTGCAAGGGAGAGCCATTGTTCTGTTTTATACAGGTCGGTGCCTATGTGACTAGAAGTTGGTACTTCCATCCAGTTGGTGTTGTAACACTCAGGGAGTTGGTTCTTCCTTCTAGTGGGTGCTAGAGAAACCAGAGAGTTGGTGTTCTCAGCAAGTTGCATCTTGTAAAACAAAGGTGGTAGCCTCACAATGAGTTGGTGCTCAAATACCATGATGTATAGAAATTAAAAGATTGGCTATCATTCTAAGAAGAAGATGTTTTCTCCCTTTATGGGTTTTCTCATGAATATATGTCTCTGTGTATATCATGTGTGTGATTGATGTTTACTATTTTTTATGTCTTGCATAATCCCGATCCTCAGTTGCAGAAGAGTAACAATATTTTTACAAACATAAAATTGTTTAAGCAGAGTAACAACTGATTCACCCCCCCGTCAGTTGTCTTAGTAATTTCAATAGAATGAATATGTTGACGACTATGATCATGTTTTTTTTTTAAACTATAAATTTTTTAACGTAAATTATATATATTTAAAATAAACAAAAATTCTAAAAATCTCTTCCTTTGTGTTCAAATAAATTTCAATGTGCCACATGAAGTAACATGCTAATGGATGGTTTGAAAATGGCATGTGACACGAGTGACAAACTAACAAGCAAATCCAAAATGACAAGTGACATTATTCACATGTTGACTTAGAACATCATCTTAAAAATTGAATGATATAAAGTTTAAAAATTAAATGATATAAAGTTTTTTTAAGTTATAATGGAAAATTAAGGGGGATTTATACAAGTTTTTTTTAAGTTATAATGGAAAATTAAAGAGGATTTATACACCTACCTATAATGTTGAGAAGGTTTATAGGGTTTCTTGGTGCATAACAACTCATTCTACTATGTGGAATGGTTTGTCATCTTGGCTAACAAATTATTTTCATATGCATGTGTGAAGTATGGAGCACCTTCATCTTTTTTAGCTTGTGCATTGGAAAATGTATGCTCTTATTTGTTTGCCTATGCGTTGAATTTCCATTAAACTTTCTATAGAAACTACATGGATAATTGTTGATAGGAATGGATGTTGTAGGTGGGGGGGCTTCTGTAATAGTGTCTGTAAATCCCTAAACAATATGTTGTTTATTTTTATTCTTCACTTCATGGTGTGAATAACATATTTATCTTACTTATATAGATCACTTAGATTTAGGTTGCACATATTAAAATTAAGTATTAAACTATCTTTTCTAATTCAAAATAATCAAGATTATAAAAATAGTTTCAAGCAATAATTTTCTATCTATATTTACAATGAATTATTATTAAGACAATGAATTTGAATATGGTGTAAAAAGATGAAATGTGGAAAATTGAATTATCTTTCCAAATATATAATTTTTATTTATAGAAATTGTGAATAACTATGTGAAATTTGAGTTCTTCTAATAGTGGTGTTATTTTTCAAGAAAAATATAAGGTATACATCTTCATTAGTACACGTGTTTGAGTACCTTAGCCATGGAATTTCCTTTAAAAAAAAATATAATTGTAGATAACCCGTTTCTTTAGTGTGAGGTATTTTTACAAAATTTATAATATTAATTAATTAAATATATATATATATATATATATATTAAATTATGAAAGTCAATATATCCTTGAAATTACAACGCCCAACTCTATTAGTGTTTGTAGTTTCATTGACAACAAATTTGTGTAGCCTATAGAAAAATAACATCGAAAATAGAGATATTGAGAGGTATTCATAAAAATGGAGGTTTTATGTATTTGTAGACCAAACAATTGTGTTTGTCATCCCAAACCTAAATCCAAGGAAACCAAATCAAAAAACAAATATACTAGAGTTGTCATTCCCACCCCAAAATAATTTGAAATGGAGGTAACATGTATGTGCTCCTAATAATGCGCACATGTTATAGGAATGTGCATGGGCTCTAGGAATACGCACGTGCTCTAGGATCATGCACATGCTCTAGGAACATGCACGTGATCTAGAAACACGTGTGCGCTCTAGGAATGCAGACATGCTCTAGTAACATGCATGCATTCTTGGAATGCATGCATGCTCTTATGCCTAAGTTTCCATTTTTTTCCTTGTCTCCCTTTTTCGCCCCCTTCTCTCTCTCTCTCTCTCTCTCTCTCTCTCTCTCTTTGCGTCTCTCCCCCTATATCTCTCTAACTCTGCATGCTAATATCCATGAGCAATATGAGAATATATAAAATATACATATAATCGCAAAAAAATATGACAACACCATCAATTAAACAATAATCTTTGTAAACACTATCAATTATATAACATGTTTTGGTGAGGTTAGTTTATATATCCAGAGCAATAGGTGGAATTTGTGTGTATGTCATTTGATGGAATGTCTCTCGTGAGATGTGTCCCTCAAAAGTTAATTATTACTTCAAAGGGATTTGGCCATCTAATCTCAGTATATTTACACATGATAAAATATCCCCCTCGCTCAATATCTCCTTTCCCCCCCGAAC